>CAUYRH010132112.1:0-18151 GCA_963574655.1 Perodicticus potto
CTGGAATATAGATGACCATCCCTTCACCTTGAGTCTATATTTATCTTTTAAGGTAAGATGAGATTCTTGTATGCAGCAGATATCTGGCCTGAGTTTTTGTATCCAGTCAGCCAACCTGTGCCTCTTTAGAGGACAATTTAATCCATTCACATTAATGGAGAATATTGATAAACCTTTCGGAAGTCCAGTGGACATTTTTAACCCTTTTGCCACTGTGGAAGTTAGAATTTGATCAAAAGTTTCTGGATGAGTTTATTTTTGTGGTGGAGGATTACGCTGGTCATTTTGGAGGATAGGTCTGAGAATATCCTGGAGAGCTGGTTTAGTTATGGCAAATATATTCAACATGTGAATGTCATTAAAGTATTTAATTTCTCCATCATAAATGAAATGCAGTTTAGCTGGATACAGGATCCTGGGTTGAAAGTTATTTTGTTTTAGGAGATTAAAAGTCGATGACCATCCTCTTCTAGCTTGAAAGGTTTGAGCAGAGAAATCTGCAGTTATTCTAATATTTTTCCCCTTGCATGTTATGATTTTCTTATGCCTGGCTGCTTTCAGAATTTTCTCCTTCATATTGACTTTAGTGAATTTAATTATGATGTGCCTGGGGGATGTCTTATTCAGGTTGAGTTGTGCTGGGGTTCTGAAACTGTCTGCTATCTGAATTTTAGAATCTCTTGGGATGTCTGGAAAGAAGAGACTCTGTGCCTTGTAAAGCCACTTCCTCGCTTTCAGGGATCCCTATAAGGTGAATATTAGTTTTCTTTGAATTATCCCATAGCTCTCTGAGAGAATATCCATTTTTGCTCTCCATTTCTCTTCTTCTTTGAAAGTTTAGGAGCGTTCGAAAGCTTTGTCTTCAATGTCAGAAATCCTTTCTTCTACTTGCTCCATTCTGTTACTTAGGGATTCTACTGTATTTCTCAGATCTTTGAGGGCAGCAAATTCTTGTCTCAATGTGTCAAAATCTTTGGTGATTTTGTCCTTGAGTTCTTGAGACAATTTTTGAAATGCTCCCTGAATTTCTAATTCCAACTTTTCCTCTATTTTGTTGATCTTATTTGCAATCCAAATTCCAAATTCGGTTTCTGACAAATCTGTTTATGAATGGGACCTTCAGTTGTGTCCACCAAATCGTTCCCTGGGGGAGTTGATCTACTCTGGTTGTTCATGTTACCAGGTTTTTCTGCTGATTCTGCCACATGATTATTTCACACCATTTCACTAGATGAGCAGATAAGGAGAAGTTGGGTTGGGAGTTCTAGGAGTAGTGATTGGCTAGTCCTTTGCCTGAAAGTTGGGACTGACGTCTATACTTTTTCCCCTAGAGCATTGCCAAGGACCCATACAGTGGTACGGCCTGGAAACTGGGGACCTTCTTGGTGTGGTGGGGCTCAGTGGCTCTGTCTTATTTTCAGCTGGTCTCTGTCTTACTCTAGTGAATCAGGCACTCTGTGTTGAAGTCTGAGCTGTGGAGAAATACCATCAGTTAAGTCACTGCACCCCCCACAGGCAACAATTGGAAAAGAAAAATCAAAACTTCTCACAACCACACACCCAGGGTACCACTTTGGATAGTCCTCTGGTAACTGGCCCAGTTGAAGAGGTCCCAATCAATTGTCCCAGTCAGAACCAGTCTCAGGTGGGAGAGTTCAAAAGGTCTCCAGCAACTAGATAGCAGCAGTCTGATGGCAGCTGTAGTATAACTCGCTCTGGTGCTCCGTGAGATCAGAAGGACCCACCCAGTAAATAAATTAGCCTGGGAAGGTTGATATCTCCTTCTCCACCTTGCATTTCTGTCACACCCAGTCACTGGTAACCCCGCAGGGCTGTGATCCAGTTCCCTCCAGTGAGCAGATGCTCCAAGGGTTTGTACCTGCCTGAGTCACAGGGAGATCTCTGTCTCTTCAGCCAGGCTGCCACTCTCTGCCACTATCCGGCAGAGGGAGGTGAGACCTGACAACCTCAGGTGCTTAATGGAGGCTGGGGTGATTCACTCAGTTCCAGCCCTGCCCCTGATTGATGTTGCTGACAGAACAGAACAACTTCACAGAATTTGTTTCTGTCCCAGCTACCCTCCCCTGTGGATCAGACGCCAGACTGCAAATCAAACCCTGGCTGTGCCCCTGCCTGATCTCGGCTGCAGTTTGTGTTGAGGCTGGCTCAGTCAGAAGTCACACTTAGCTGTCAGTTCTAGCCTCTTGTCGCTTGCCCTTTGTCTCAGCTTTGATCCCCTGAGGGCCAGGCACATTTGAAGCTCAGTAAAGCAGTCCTCTGGGTCAGCCTTCCCCACCTCCCGGGAGTCTGCTGTCTCTGCAAGAGCATATTCTAATCCCCACACTCTGCCCAGGCTGGTACTGTCTTAGGCATACCCTTTACTCCTGGGGCCTGCGTTTCTGTCCCAGATCTGTTTCACCAGTGGCTGCCACTGGAGAAGCTGCCCCATTTCCTCTGGTTTCCCGTGGAGACTGGGAGTATCCTTTCACAATATCCCCAGGGGTGTGAGCCCTATTGTTATTGTTCCTCCTGCTGCTGCTGCTGCTGCTGCTGCTGTTCTGTGCCTTGGGGGACTGCCTCTCCAGTTCAGTTCCCTCTTGGCTGATTTTCTTCCCCTTACTCCCAAGCCGGAGAATCAGCACAGATCAGCAAGAGCCCATGCCCCATCTACACCCCTCGAAAAAATGCCCAAGAATCTCGACTCCATGGGGGACAGACTTCCAGACCTCAGGGGGAGAGTGGAGGGGAGTGCTGGGGTTTTAAAACTGCAGGTAGAGAATATATACAGTTTTATACAGTTTTATGCCTGGCAGGAGAGTTCCATGGCACCCTAGTAGGGAAAGAAGGTCTGGTTTTCAGAGGGTCTCTCCCATGGGGTAAAATGGGAGGGCATTTGAACTCCACTCGCTTGTTTGTATGGCAGTATGGAGTATACTGCAAGCCATTCTCATGGGGGAGGGGACTCCCGTCCACTTGGCGATGGATCTTGTACCTCTTGTTTGTAACCTTGGGGTCACAGCTCACCTCAGCCTGGTTGATGTGTGTTCTTCAACCTTCTCTTTTGGCTCAGGTCTGAACCATAGACTTTCTTGCTAAATTTCTGTCCTTTAACAGTCCTTTTGGACAGGAGCCTCTGGGGAAAGCTGGCTATAGACCACCATCTTGCCTCCGCCCCCTGTTTTTGGTTTTTTTGAGAAAGAATCTCAAGTTGTTGCCCTGGGTAGAGTGCTCTGGCATCATAGCACACAGCAACCTTCAACTTGGGCTAAAGCAATCTTCTTGCCTCAGTTTTTCTATTTTTAGTAGAGACAGGGTCTCACTTTTGCTCAGGCTGGTCTCAAACTCATGAGTTCAAGCAATCTGCCAGCCTCAGCCTCCCAGAGTGCTAGGATGATAGGCATGAGCCACCTTACTCAGCCTGATTTTAATTAGTTTTAAACTTTTTATTTTGAAGAAGTTCCACATGTGAAAATATAAAGAATAATATAATTTAAAAAAGAATATACTTACTAAAAAAAAAGAATAATACAATAAAGTTGTATAAACCTACCTTCCAGCTTCAATAATTATTTATACTCTGTCATCAATCCCTCCCACCCCACAAATTCTTACTCATTTTCATTTATTCTGGAGTATTTTAAAATAAATCTAAGACATCATATTTCTTTACCTATAAATGTTTCTCTGATGCATAAGAACTTGAAAAAAAAAGCATAACCACAATAGCATTGTCATGACCCTCAAATGAATAGTTCCTTAGCATTATTAAATAAATACTATAATTATTCTTAATAGTGATCATGATCATGCAAATAAAAATTCAGAAATATATGGACACTATATATTAGATATTCTCCTAAGTCTTTTTTTTTTAAACAAAGTTGCACTTTGTCACTCTCAGTAGAGTGCTGTGGCATCATAGGTCCTAGCAAACTCAAAGTCTTGGGCTCAAGTGATCCCCTTGCCTCAGCCTCCAGAGTAGCTGGGACTATAGGTGCCTACCACCATGCCCAGGTATTTTCAGAGAAGAGGTCTCACTCTGGCAAGGGCTGGTCTCAAACTCTTGAGCTCAAGCAATCCACCTGCCTTGGGCTCCCAGAGTGGTAAGATTACAGGTGTGAGCCACCTTCCCAGCCTCCTAAGTCTTTTTTAATGTATAACAATTCCCCTTCCATTGTTTTTCCTCCTTTTCCTATTGTTTTCAACTCTGGCATTAGGAATTAACTTTATAACAAACCATGTGTTCTTTGAAGAAAGAGGGATTTTTAGCCTGTTGAATTTCTCACATTCTGGAGTGGGCAGTTTTCTTCCAGTGTCATTAACAGGTTCTTCCATCTCCCCTATTTCCAGGAAGCTATTTCTTGCAGAAGCTTGATGAAATTCAGGTTCAAGTTCAAAACATAAATTTTTTTTGGCAAAAGATAAACCACAGTTAGTTTAATAGCTTACTTTTTAAATTAGCTGTGTAACTGATTTATTAAATGTGATGAATCAGTGATTGTAATTAATAAACAGCTTTTTGTTTGTTCACTGTTTGTTTGTAATAAGCAGCTCTCCCTTCTCAGCCCCTGGATATATCAAGCAGAGCTGTTAACTTTGGGGCCATTCTCAGATGTGGGAAGAGTCTCATTTTCATCTGTGGGATATTCTAGTATAGTCTAAACTAAACTTTAATTTTCATCCCGTTCATATCTCCTCTCATACCTTCCTTGGGCCTCCCATCTCTTCTATTATAGCTCTCAGGTGGGACCAGCATTGTGAAAATGACACATGGCCTGTCCTTTTGTTCCATTTGGTGGACAGTCTCTGTGGTGCCCCCTTGTTTCATAAGAAACCTGTGTATTCTTGCCCAACCAAATGGTGGCAGTGTAACTTGCTCCCGCAGCAACCTTCTGTCCTCACCCTGCCACCAGGGGCCACACTCACTAGCCTCTAGCTATCCAATTTCTCTGTATCCCTTGAACTTCAGGTTCTCCAATAAACTCACTTGTCTTCCACTTCTGTAGTAGCACAGGACAGGCCTACATGTTCCTCCAGCTCAGCAAGCATTTTTAAAGGAGTAGAAGAATAGCATCCCTTTATGACTAGCATCCCCAATTCTTTTTAGGGTGCTCTTCTACAAGAGGGAAGAAATGCCATTGTGCTCTCTTCTAATAAATTTCACCTCAAGATGCATTTGCCTTAATGAGGCTCTGGACTTCTCTGCTATGGACTGCTGGAGATTTCTCTGATGGCTGGACCAGAAGAAATGTCCATGTCATAGTACGGTATCAACACAAGTATCCAAGTTCTTCTTCTTTTTTTTCTTTAAGACAGAGTCTCACTTTGTCAACCTCAGTAGAGTGCTATGGCATCATAGCTTACAGTAACCTCAAACTCCTGGGCTCAGTGATCCTCTTGGCTCCCAAGTAGCTGGGACTAGAGGTGCCCACCACAATACCCAGCTCTTTTTTAGAGGCAATGTCTCACTTTGGCTCAGGCTGCTCTCGAACTCCTGAGCTCAGGCAATCCAGCTGCCTCAGCTTCCCAGAGTACTAGGATTACAAGCGTGAGCCACTGCACCTGGCCTTCAAAGTCCGCCTATAAAATGCTAGGCTGGCTAGGTATAGTAGTTCACACCATAATCCCAGGTTCAGGAAGCCAAAGCAAGAGGATTGCTTGAGACCAAGAGTTTGAGACCAGCCTAGGCAACCCACAAAAAAAAAACCCCATCTCTATAAAAAATAAGAAAGGAAATATGCCAGGCATGGCAGTACATACCTGTAGTCCCAGCTACTCGGGAGGCTGAGGCAGAGGAATTTCTTGAGCCCAGGAATTTGAGGTTACAGTGAGCTATGATTATGCCACTGTACTTCAACCTGAGCAGCAGAGCAAGACTATGTCTCGAAAAGTAAATAAACAAAAATAAAATGCTGGGCTGCTTCTCATCCATTGCCAGCACCACTAAGGGTTATCCTAAAATTGTAGGCAATTGAAAACTCCTGATCTATACAAGCCTATTGAGATTTATCTCTAACTTTACAAAGTAGTTTTGCTGCTTTGTAGCATACAGGATTTTCTAGTCTATTTTTACTTCAATAATACCTTCCAGTACATTTTTTTCATGTGTCAGAGGGATGAAGCCATCATGCGTGAGAGCTAGCAAATCTTTGTCATCTGTCCTTACTTAGGGAGACCTGGGTGGCCTAGCAAATACAACACTAACAAAATAAAAGGAAAACATTTCTAAAGACAGCTTCAGAAAAAGCAGCAGATCCACAGTGATCTATCAGCTGAATTAAATATACTTGGTGTTGTTTAGTATTTCAGCCTTTGTTCATAAAACTATATACTTGAGTGATTTCCCTGCTTTATCAGATACAACTTGCAAGCATTTTAATTGATGTATTAAGGTCTATGTGTATTTTTTTAATTAATGGGTTTAATTACAATTGCTGGGTAGGGAACCATTTATTCCAGTCTTAAGTAGAACTAGAATTAGGAATGAAAAGAAGACCTACTGACTCACTAAAGAGTCAGCCTGAGTACTTTTTTTTTTTTTTTTTTTAGACAGAGTCTCACTATGTCACCCTCGGTAGAGTGCTGTGGTGTCACACAGTTCACAGCAACCTCAAACTCTTGGGTTTAAGTGATTCTCTTGCCTCAGCCTCCTGAGTAGCTGGGATTACAGGCTCCCGCCACAATGCCTGGCTATTTTTTGGTTGTAGTTGTCATTGTTGTTTGGCAGGTCCGGGCTGGATTCAAACCCACCAGCTCCAGTGTATGTGGCTGGCACCCTAGCTGCTGAGTTACAGGTGCCGAGCCAGCCTGAGTACATTTTCATTTTGCTCTCAAAGTAATCATAATCTAACCAAAACTCTCATAATCTAACCAAAAACTGTATAGTGGTGCATCAGTCTCCATAGATGAATAGGAGGAGGAAAAAAGCCAACTTTGTTACATCAAATTGGGCTTAAATTGTTCTACAATTTGGTAGACACTTCTGTATGTATACTATAATGGATCAATTGAGTCATGTTAAACTTACTCGCAACATTGGTGTTAAATATGCCTGAATCTAAGTATTATATACTCAGAATGTATGCACCTTGCAGTATTTCAGGCTCACACTAGGATAAATGTTTGTGGAAGAAAGGAAGAAGGAAAAAAAAGAGGAAGAATGGGGGAAAGCAAGAAAAGAGAAAGAAAGGGAGGGAGAGAGGAAGGAAAGGCTAATTGGTTTTTATTACTCTATTTTAACAACTGAATAAACATAAATTGGCTAATGGTCTGTTCATGGTACAGTTAAAATGTTAATTTTTGGCCTAATTGGGTAGACAAAATATAATAAAAATAAGAGTTCAATAAAAATCATGTTATGGTAATAACTGAAAGGATAATAGCCCACCATGAGTTCGAAAAAGGAATGTTGAGCTTTGGGTTTTTATGTTTTTGTTTTTAACTCTGGAGTATCATGAATTAACTTTGTAACATACTTAACATTCCAGAATATCAAGTCATTGATTTGCTCTCTTTGAAACTCTATTTTCCAAGTCATTTGAATTTAATTACAAATGTATTTAAACACAAAGGCACACTAATTAATAGAAAGCAAATGTTCCATTAAGAAATACAACGTGGAATGCATGTTTAAAGCAAACTTAATGAAATAAAATCTCAGGGCAAGACAACGCTTTAGTCATTCCTCCCAATTCTGTATCATGTGCAGATTTCAAAAATTATTCTTTGTCTACATTTGAGTGTTGGATACAAATGCTGCAGAGAGGGCACAGCCATGGATGGTCCCGTGGGGCTCACTTGGAGGCTGCATAACTCAAACTTCACTCTTCCTTCTCCCTCCATTGCATAGGACTGTTGTCCAACCAGCTGTGCATTCACCATGGGTGGTTATTATTACCTTTGCAAGCAGAATGGGGACCAAAGACCCCATTCTTGGCAAGGGAAAACACCCCCAAGGAGTGACAAAGGGAAAAATAGAAAAATAAGCTGAGCAAGGTGGAATAAAAACAATTTAGCTAGTTTACTTTTAAACCAGCTGCTAAATTCCTTATCTGAGCAGTTTCCTGCTTTTCTAAGAGCCTGGTCTGTAGGGGATACAGCTCACAAACACCCCTGCTGGGTCTGTAAACACTCTGAGGATATAGTGGCCACAGAAGAAGCTGAGTGCAAGGCCTGGAAAGAAATATGAATTAGGCCATCCCCTGCCCAGTCAACAGTCAAAGCAAATACTCATTGTGGGGGTTTGTATTTGGCCAGGGCAGAGATCAAGGGAACAGCTTGAGCCCTCAAATATGGACAGGAGGGTTCGTGTGTCCCCTGATCAACAGAGGAAGCTGCCTCTGTGGTGGAGAGCAGAGGAAAATTCTTCTGTTCCACTGGTTTTCCAGAGGAGATGCCAAGGCATCTGCTCCACAGGGAACTAGTGAGGATTAACTTCACCCAAGGACTCTGTGTGTGTGACCATGGACAGGAGGCTACCTCCACATGAGGCTCGGGTTTCAGACTTCTCAAGGCTGCCCAGACCCTTAAAGTTAATGATTATAGACAGAATAAGAGCTGACCTGCTTACTCAGAGAAAAACTGCTGACATTTTGTTCCCTTCCTCAGCTTACCCTCTGTGCTAAATGAGCAACTAGCTTTCAATAAAAGCTGAGTGGAACAGACGCTCAGGGCCATGGACCCCACAAACTAGCCATGGACCTCTGTGTTTCCCACCTCTGAAAACTCTATCCTGCATGTCCTTTCTTTTTTTTTTTTTTCAGTTTTTGGCTGAGGCTGGGTTTGATCCCACCACCTCCGGCATATGGGGCCAGTGACCTACTCCTTTGAGCCACAGGCGCCCCCCCTTGTTGTATTTCTTGATCTCTCACTGCTTCTAACTTTACCTTCCTTCAGTCCATCACTGCCAGCTCCACAGGTCTTAAAGGAGCCTGCCCCCAGGGCAGGACCCGGCAACCTTCCCCTCCTTTTAGCCTTTTTGGGAAATCTACAAGGATGTAAAGGGAGAGGTAAAATTGCCTCATGGCCAACATAACCCCCCCTTAAAGGGTGTCCTTTTGGTGCTTTATACAACCCTCCAGTACTGCACTGATCACATTGATCATTATAATTTCTTCTTCCTAGATTATAGATGCCATAATACATTATTAAATATGAAATGGGTGGTGCCTGTGGCTCAAAGGAGTAGGGCACCAGCCCCATATGCTGGAGCCCAGCCAAAAACTGCAACAAAAAAAAAAAAAAAAATGAAATATCCGATTTCCAGCCAGAAGTTTAGTATCGCAAACAAGAAGCAGTACAACTAATCAAAGCATGTGTTATTCATTCAGATTGTGTATATGGTATGATTTATTTAATAGTACTGCTTGTTTTGTTTTGGTTTTTGAAGCAGAGTCTTTTGCCCTGGGTAGAGTGTCATTGCATCATAGCTCATAGCAACCTCCAATTCTTGGGCTTAAGCGATCCTCTTGCCTCAGTTTTTCTATTTTTAGTAGAGATGGGGTCTTGCTTTCTTCTCAGGCTGGTCTCCAATTGATGAGTTTAAGCAATCCACCCACCTCAGCCTCCCACGGTGCTAGGATTATAGGCAAGAGTCACCATACCTGGCCTTAATAGTACTATTTGCTAATGATTTACATGTTGACTATTTTAAGAATAAATCTAAAAAAAAAAAAAGTAAAAAGAATAGATATGAAGTGGTGTATGGTGTACTTAATATTTAAGGTCTTAAATATGAAATGTTCAATTTTGAACCAAAGGTTTAATTTATTATATCTGAAACAGGAAGGAGTACAATTAATCAAAGTTTGTGTCTAAACTTCTGACACAGTTTTTCCATCTTAATGGTAGCTTGTTTATGTCAGCAGTGAAGAAGCCTGGAGAGTGAGTGGTGATGAAATCAAGAAAGACATTTTCCACAGTTTGTTGAGAATTGAATACTTTCCTTGCCTTTTCCTTTTCCTTCCTTTCAGGGTCAAAAGCCTGAAAGAGGTGGTAGGTAGTTGGTGCAAGGTTTGGTAAATACGATGGATGACAGAGAGTTTCCAGGTCCAGCTTCCATAGTTTGAGCAACATTGTTTGTGCACTCCATGGTCTGAATGCTGTCTTGTAAGAGAATTGGCTTGTCTCTATTGACCAATCTTTTTGTTTTTATTTATTGATTTATTTTTTTGCAACAGAAGCTTATTATGTTGCTCTCAGTAGAATGCTGTGGCGTCACAGCTCACAGCAACCTCCAACTCTTGGGTTTCAGCAATTCTCTTGCCTCTTACCTCCCAAGTAGCTGGGACTACAGGTGTCTGTCACAATGCCCTGCTATTTTTTTTGTTGCAGTTGTCATTTTTGTTTAGCAGGCCCAGGCCAGGTTCGAACCTGCCAGCCTTGGCATATGTGGCCAGCACCGTAACCACTGTGCTACGGGTGCCAAGCCTCTGTTGACCAATTTTGACTGCCTAATCAAGCATCCTCATCATTTTGTCCAGTTGGATTTATGTAAGCATCTGCAATAATTGATTGATCACATCTCATGAAACTGTAGTGGACAATACCAGTGCTAGTCTACCAGACTGACATCTTAGCCTTTTTTTGATGAATATGGAGTGTTTTTAGCACTTCCTGTTTATCTAACCACTGTGCTGAATGCTTGCAATTGTCAAAAAGAATCCATTTTTCAGTAGATGTAACAGTATAGTGAAGAGATGGTTCAACTGTATATCATGACAACAAGCTTTGAGATTATTTCTTTTTTTCATTTAATTCATGTAGAACCCATCTATCCAGCTTCTTCACCTTGCCAATTTGTTTCAAATGGTCCAATATTGTTGGAATAGTAACAGCAAACCTTACTGTTAATTCATGCATAGATTGAGATGGATTCACTTTCACAACAGCTTTCAGCTTGTTATTATCCACCTTGGTCTCAGGTCACCCACATGCCTCATTTTCAATATTAAAATCACCAGAATAGAACTTCTCAAACCACTGATGTACCATACATTCATTAGCCACATCCTTCCCAAACACTTCATTCATATTTTGAGCTGTCTGGACTGCATCGGTTCCATGACAGAACTCATATTCAAAAATAACATGAACTTTTTACTTACCCATGCTATCACAAAATTGTTCTAAAATTTTATTTGAAAGGTAAGCACAAGCCAAAACAAGTATTTGAAAAACTACAGATGTACCTTCACAATTAAAAAGAGAAATAAAACCAATGACAACAAACCCCCAAAAACAATGTCATAGTGAAATCTCAGAGATATCAACTGTCAAATTTAGTACGTAAGGAAATCAAACATAAATAGAGTTCATGTTCATTTCGAAATTCTCATTGAGTAGTCTTTCTTATGTACCCACAACAGTCAAGCACTGTTGTACATCACATTTACTATTGAATAAAATAGGTGTGGTCCTTGAGTTCTGGAGGGGTTTCCATTTTCTGAGTCATTCCATAAATCAGCAGGAATAAAACAAAGGATTGTAAATTGTGCTGTAAAGCCAGAGACCAGGGTTCCATGGATCAGAACAACAGGAGAAGCAGGATCTGACTGAAGGTTTAGCAAAGTTCCTCTGAGGAGCTAAGATTTAACTTGAGGCCCATGATTTGGAGTTAAGTTAGGCTTGAGCAAGAAGAGGCATGTGCCCACGAGACAGGACAGTGTATGGAAAGCCTAGAGCTGCTGAGCCTGGAAAAGACTGAGCAAGGGGGGAGTGATGGCGGAGGGTCAGGTGCCCTGACGCTATGGCCTTCCAGGCCACATTAGGGATTTTGTATTGTATCCTAAGTGCAAAGCATTTCAAGTTTGAAGTAGGCTGATGTGATTTGTGTACCAAATATTTACAAATAAATAGATGAGTTAAACATAAGCAGAATTAATGATACAGCTCATCTGTGCCATTTCCTGGTTTTACCAACCTCAGGCAATTAGGTGAGTTGATACAGCTTGTTTGGGGGGAATTTGTTGATTTTTAGCCACTCATTCATTTTCCCTTTCTACCAACCCCTCATTCTGTTCTGGATAGTAAGTATGTTGTAAATGGTTAATTTTAGGTGTCAACTTGACCAGGCTAAGGAATACCAGAGTGGCTGGTAAAACATTACTCCTGGGTGTGTCTGGGAGGGTGTTTCTGAAAGAGATTAGCACCGGAGTCAGTAGACTGAGTATAAAAGATCCATCTTTTCCCAAGAGGGTGAGCATGATTCAGTCTCTCCAGAGCCCACATAAAACAAACAGGCAGCACTTATGGTGCATCTTAGAAGGGACAGGTGAGACCTACTAAAAGCAGACACAAATGTTTTCACACAATAAACGAGAAAATCCCATGAAGGTTATGTCGAACAGTTGGATGAAAATATTTCAGATTGTATATGAAGCCCGCACACTGTACCCCATGATTGCGCTAATGTACACAGCTATGATTGAATAAAAAAATAAAATAAAATAAACAGGCAGGGAAGAGTAAATTCCCTCTCTCCTCCTGTCCTGGACATCATCCTCTCCTGTCCTGGACATCAGAAGACCGTTGGGCTGTAGGACTTCCCCCAGGGCTCCCCGGTTCCCAGTCCTTCAGCCTCAGGTGGGGAGTTACACCATTGGCTTCCTGGTTTGCAGAGTTTTGACCTCATTTGAATTAATTAATCACTGTCTTTTCAGGTTTTCAAGGGTGCATATTTCCTTTATTCACTGGTTTTGGGGATTCTATAAATTATGTTACACTTCCTTTTCATAAAATCTAGTACAGGGCTGCTATCAGGGCGCACCTTCCGTGAGTATCACCGATGCCACTGTCATGGCAATGTTTCCTGGTTTCTTCACACTGATATTACTTCCTACCTTCTCAGTTGAGGTTACTAAGGTCCACCTTTGCAAGTGGTTGGTGCTAGAAAGTCATTTTTCTGCAGACCAGCTTTGTGATGCCCATAGTGAATCCATTGAGTTACAACACTCTTGTAATTCTCACTGTAGGGGTCTCACCTGTGTAATTGAACTTTTGCCTCCAGAGATAGAGCCCAGCTCTACTCAGTGGAGCTCTGTGAAGTCTCAGCATTCCTCCTTCTGAGGGACCCTTCACTGACCCCCAAGTTGCTGGCTAGGGTTCTGCTCTAAAATGATGAACTATTCATCATCATTTGAGATGAACTATTCTCAATTCTACGAGATCGGACTGTTAATTTCCAGAACTCATCCTAGACAAAGTAAGCATGGTATTAGCTCCCTGCTAACTTGAAACATCACCTCTTCTATGGAGATCTTTGCTACCACGCCCTACCTGTAAACTGGACTCCCTTAGACAGCAGCATTGGATACAATTACATCAAGTGATCCTCTTCTCTTTGAGCACCAACTGGGACCATTGAGCTTCTTTGGGGGCAAGAGACACAGTGGTGTCATGTTCCTGAGTCTGGCCTCTACTTCTTACCCATCAGCCAAATACTGTATGCGCTGAGGTTGACCTGCTACTGTACTACATCTGTCCTCTTCTTTGGTTACTAATGTTCCGATTTAATAAAATTTTTATTATTTTGAACTTTTAAGCAATAACATTTCTTTCATTTTTTTGAAGACTCCTTTTTAGAGGTCAAAAAGTGGCAAATCACAAATCATTCTCAAAAGAGGAAGCGGGACTTGATTGCCTCTTATCTAATCTCTCCTCACAACTTAAGTCTTATTATTTTTCTGTACAGGACACAAACATCTCAGTCCAAGTTAGATACTCATTTAAAATCATTTTGTGATGCTAGACAAGTATCTCTTTTAAAATTTAAACAAGAAAAAAAAATCCAAGTCTGGTATCTCAATGGATTTTCATATTTTAGGTAAGCATATTTCTTTGAATTTAGATATGCAGAATTATGGTGGCATTTAGTTTACTAAAGTCCATTCTGTGAGTCAGTACTGTGGACAGAAATCTCTGTAGAACATAGCAGCATGAGGAAGCAAGTGACTTTCTGCCCAGCTCACGCTAGGTACCCAAGGCTCAATTCTACGAGATCGGATTGTTAATTTCTAGAACTCATCCTAGACAAAGTGCTACATACCTCATTGCGAATTATCACTACAGTCATCTTTGAAGCACCCTTCTTGGGAAGCTATGTACCTATGCCGTGCCTAGTTCATCAGTCAAAGTCATTTTTCTAGGATAAGTTTGACAACATAATGGTCTGGCCTAGTATACTGGAAAAGAAAAGTATAATAACCACTCTCTTAACCTTGCACCTTTTTCTGTACTTATGAAAAGATTATACTCCCAATTGTGGAGTATAATCTCTTTTTCAAATTCTTCACTTCCAGGGTATGGCTATGCTCCTTGGCCCCAGGTATCTAGAAATGTACTGGGCAGATTCCAAAATTCTGATTGAGAAAGCCACTGTTCTTTAAGGAAATGTTATTCCTTGTTGTCACTTGGAACAAATCATTTAAAATCTCAAGGTGCTTTCATAATATGTCTTAGAAAAAAATCAAATTGTACATTGGAAAACATTTCAGAGAGAAAATATTATCACTGCAAATCACTATTTATTTTTATTGCCTTGGCAAAACAAATGAATAAGAAGTATTTGTTTCCATCAAAGCACAATCGTTATTGTAAGAATTTGGGGATTTGGCTTGCTTGCTGGTATAAGACCACTAGCCTCTGAACTACGACCTTTTTCATAATTTTCCCATTTTAGGGTTGAAGTCTCAGCCTTAAAGTAGGAAACCTAGCCACAATTTTGAATTCACAATTGTGAATTTGGATAGTGTGTTCAAAATCATTAAAATGTGACTGATGGTTTTTAAAAAGCAAGTTTTGGAAAGTTAAGAAAAAGCCTTTCTGTAGTTTGGGGGGTTTTGCTGTTCACTTGGTCACCTTTTATCACTATATAGCCTTTGAGTGCTTGCCTGACTCATTCTGTAAAGCCCCTGTCACACATACATAAAAATGTGTATCCTGGCTCGGCGCCTGTGGCTCAGCGGGCTGAGGAGCCAGCCACGTACACCTGAGCTGGTGGGTTCGAATCCAGCCCGGGCCTGCCAAACAACAATGATGGCTGCAACCAAAAAATGGCTGGGCATTGTGGCGGGCGCCTGTAGTCCCAGCTACTTGGGAGACAGAGGCAGGAGACTCGCTTGAGCCCAGGAATTGGAGGTTGCTGTGAGCTGTGATGCCAGAACACTCTACCCACGGCGACAGTTTGAGGCTTTGTCTCAAAAAAAAAAAAAAATGCGCATCCTGACCTGAAAGGGGAAAATCAGTATTATCCACAAAGTCTGGCGACACACCATAAAAATTCAGGGAGCATCACTGTGGCACGCACCCAAGGGCAGAACTGCCACCTCAGGTCTGGTTTGTAAAAGCGGCTCACCCTGGCAAAGAAGAACAGGTCCCCTAACAAATGAGGAACTCATATTTGTGCCAAAGGGCCTTGGTTGACCAGTGCAGGTTGGTGTTTTCAAAGTGCCTTACACACCAGGGATGAATGTTAGTTATGGACAAAGCAGTAACTAAAATAGCATTTAGGATTCCCTTTGCAATTCCCCTTTAATCTTTCTGATTACATCAAGAAGAAAATTCAGTTTAGTACTGCTAAGTTTTTATCACCTCTCTTTTGTAGTTAAGGTTTTTTGTTCTTATGTTGTGTTTTGTGGTTTGTTTGTTTTTTCTTGCTGTTCACTTGGACACAGCAAAAAGTGACAGAGAGAGAAAGACAGCAAGGAACCCTTAGGCCAGAGCTTTCAGTGGGCAATCCTGTCCTGTCTTGTTAGGATTTAATGACACTGTTTTGCTTTCCTTGAGATTAGTTTTATAATTACTTCCTATTTCTGACAAATAACACTAGTTGTGTAGCACATGGAGGAGCCATGATAAAGGGCAGAATCTGTTTATTACCTAGTCTCAAAGTGACATCTGGTCATTCTACCCTATTCTGTTTGTTAGAAGCAAGTCACTAAGTCCAGCCAACACCCAGGAGAAGTGGATTATACAAGAGCGTGGATACCAGGAAGGGGGGGAGGTGCCTGCCACTAAGATGTATTGCAATTGCCCTCTCTTTTGTTTCTTTCTTTCTTTTTTTTTTTGAGAAGGAGCCTCAAGCTGTCAGCCTGCGTAGACTGCTGTGGCATCAGTTCACAGCAACCTCCAACTCCAGCCTCCCAAGTAGCTGGGACTACAGGCCGGCTACCCGCCACAACGCCCAGCTATTTTTGTTTGGCAGGTTTGGGCTGGATTTGAACCCGCCAGCTCCGGTGTATGTGGCTGATGCCCTAGCCGCTGAGCTATAGGCGCCGAGCCTGCCTTGTCTTTTCTAATTTTCCCTCTCTTCTCTAATGGACAATATGCTCCGTGGGGGAAAAGAAAGTGTCTTGCTCATTGGAGTATTCCTCACACTGGACACAGTGTCTGAAACTTAAAACTACTCAATAAATGTTTCTTTGAAGGAAACAAGGTGAGAGGGAAGGAGGGAGGGAAGAATCCAAGTGAGAAGATGAGGCAGTCTGTCTATTCATAGGCAGGGGGTGGTTTGGGGGCTGGTGGAAAACAGAATCGTCAGAGGGATTCTGGGGAATCGAGTCTGCACTTCCATCTCTTCCTGGCCCTTCGGCATAAACGAGCTTCCAGGGAAATGGAAGCCACTCAGTGAAGAGGCAGCAACCACTGTCCGCTCCCAGGACAGCTTCTGTGGATGATGACAGTTGAACACAGCGAGTCACCCATGGAGGACAAGTCCTCCTTGGCCTTGGTAGCATGTACGCAGGCTGTGTTGAACGAGCTGTGATCATAGAAGGATAGATCAGGGAGAACTCTGGGATGTGTTTTTTCCCCTTGCAGAGTGTGGCAAATATACTGAATGTATATAGGCTGCTTTACCATTTATTTATTTATTATTTTTTGAGACAGAGTGTCACTATGTCACCCTTGGTAGAGTGTTGTGGCATTACAGCTCACAGCAACCTGAAACTCTATAACTTAAGCTATTCTCTTGCCTCAGCCTTCCAAGCAGCTGGCACTATAGGCACCTGCCACATACACCCAGCTAGTTTTTTTGGTTACAGTTGTCATTGCTGTTTAGCAGGCCCCAGCCAGGCTCGAACCGGCCAGCCTCGGTGTATGTGGCTGGCGTCCTACTCACTGAGCTACAGGTGCTGAGCCTGCTTTGCCATTTAACATTATAAAATAAATGTGTTACTTAGGGATAAATTCTTTTCAAAAATTATCATTTTTTAGTGACATGGTCTCATTCCATTGCGTAGGCCGAAGTGCAATGGTGGGCATGGTTCATTATAACCTCACATCCATGGGCTTAGGACAGGGGTCCTCAAACTTTTTAAACAGGGGGCCAGTTCACTGTCCCTCAGACCATTGGCGGGCCGGACTTTAGTTTAAAAAAGAAACTATGAACAAATTCCTATGCACATTGCACATATCTTATTTTGAAGTAAAAAAACAAAATGGGAACAAATACAATATTTAAAATGAAGAACAAATAAAGTTAAATCAACAAACTAACCAGTATTTCAATGGGAACTATGGGCTTGCTTTTGGCTAATGAGATGGTCAATGTCCATTTCCATATTTGTCACTGCTAGTCGTAACAAGTGAGGCAAGTGTACATCAGTTAGTTTATATTTGGTTGGAGATTTCAGATGTTTCATTCTTGAAAAAGTCTGCTCACAGACCTAAGTGCTGCCAAAGATAGTTGCCCTTTGGAGTGCATGGTTCCTGAGATTAGGATATGTCTCAGAGGGGAGAGATGCATAGAAATTAGAGAGTCACAATTCTGCATCTCAGCCAGTTCCATTTGGTAAATTGTATCCACATTTTCTTCCTTTTTTTTTAAATTTCAAGATACTTTATTCTTAAAACAGGTCACAACACTAAGCTTTTGGCCCATTCTGCCACTGTACAAGCTACAAATGCTTGCTGAGCAGTGGAGGGTGCTCTTTCACAGCATGTCTGAAAAGTGAATAAAAATCCATATAAAACAAATATTCAAATAGTTTCCATAGGAACACAGATAAGTGTGACCCCATCTCCTAATCTTACATATTGCTGCATCTGTGCCAACCCTCCTCTTACAAAGACATTTCAAAACTAGCAATAATTAAGTTAAATGGTCCCCCCAAATCCCTTAATTCAAGCTAAACTCACAGTTAACAGCTACAGA
>CAUYRH010132113.1:0-18233 GCA_963574655.1 Perodicticus potto
GCCTGTAGTCCCAGCTACTTGGGAGGCAGAGGCAGGAGACTCGCTTGAGCCCAGGAATTGGAGGTTGCTGTGAGCTGTGATGCCACAGCACTCTATCCAGGGTCACAGCTTGAGGCTCTGTCTCAAAAAAAAAAAAAAAAATGTCTAATCTTCTCCCTCAAAAACAAAAAACAAGCAAATAACATAAAAAACTGTACTCCTCCACCTGTATTCCTCTTCAGTGAAGGGCACCATTCACCTGTATTGCTCAGGCTAGAAGTCTATTAGAAATGAAAGAATGAAGAATAACTGTAATACCATTTTCTTACTCCCCCCGCCCTCATACCACCCTCGATAACCATCACAGTTTCTCATCTGGACCATTGCAGTAATCTCTTAGCTGGTCTCTCTGCTTTTATTCTTGCCCTTCACTGTCCATTTTCTATACTGAACAGAGTATTCTTTTAAAAAAAAAATAAATGTCTATCAGCTCAGCGCCTGTAGTTCAGTGGTTAGGGCGCTGGCCACATATACCAAGGCAGGCGGGTTCGAACCCAGCCCAGGCCTGATAAACAACGACAACTGCAACAACAACAAAAAAATAGCCAGGCCTTGTGGTGGGCGCCTGTAGTCCCAGCTACCTGGAAGGCTGAGGCAAGAGAATCGCTTAAGTCCAAGAGTTTGAGGGTGCTGTGATCTGTAATGCCACAGCACACTACCGAGGGCAACAGCTTAAGACTCTGTCTCGGAAAAGGAAGTGTATATTAAGGGTATACAAACTTATATTACAATAAATATAAGTAAATAGAAAACCACAAATGTAAAATGCCCTTTAGTTTATTCCTGATTGTATTTTTAAAAAATTCTAGGATTGTATTGACAAAGACAGTTTTTATTTTTTTTGAATGTGAGTGAAGTCATTTGAAGAAAGGGGATAATAACATTTGTCTTCCCTGACTGGGGGAATTACAATGAGGAACAACAGTGATTATTTATTTATTACCAGGTAATCTATAATTTTTTTGTACCAAGTGTGATTTCTTTTCCTTTGGATAAATAAGAGGTGATAAATGTATTACTTTGGTTGTCTTCTTAAAATAAAGGCACTGTTATTTGTTTAAAGTAGATGATCTCAAAACTAAATGGGAAGCAAGGCAGTTTTCTTCTTGCATATATTTAGTATATATTTAGTTGGATAGTGAGAAGGAGGCTTATGTTCAATTTTTTGTAATCATGCTTTATAGTTACATAGTTCTCATTCTCAAGAATATCTTAGGGGAAAATATTTCATGTGTTTTCCTTTCCTTGTTTGGGCCAGAAATGTGAACGTCTTCTGCTTTACCTCTATTGCCATGAATTAAGTATTGAATTCCAAGAGCCTGTTCCTGCTTCGGTGAGTTGCCTACCTTAGTACCTTCCTGGTGAAGAGGTCTCATACAGTACTTAGAATACTAAGCTCTGGCCATAGACTGCTTGTATTATTAATATAAATCAGGCTTTTTGAATAAAGCTCGTCATTCTTTCTAAAAATCAAGTTTCTTTTTTGATACTGTTTCCTACTACCCCACTGAGATGTTTTGAGGATTATATAAGGTAACCTATGTGAAGTGTTTAGTAGTCTGTAGTTGTAGATTTTTATTAGAAATAAAAGCTCTGATATATAGATATATAACTGTAAAGGTAAGACTAGAGGTGCTCATTGCCTAATAAGTGAAACAAGAATATGCTATACACGTTTTATTTGCTAGGTGTCATTTGTTGAGTGGTGTATTATTGCATACCATGCATGTTACAGAATATTAAATGGTAGTTGATTTGCTTACTAGGTAGGCTAAAAAATGAATTTTAAAGCATAAAAGGGGCTGGTGTGGTAGCTCACGCCTGTAATCCCAGCATTCTGGGAGGCTGAGGTGGGTCAATTGCCTAAGTTCACAGGTTCAAGACCAGCCTGAACCAGAGTAAGACCTAGTCTCTAAAAATACCTGGGTGTTATGGCGGGTGCCTGTAGTCCCAGCTTCTTGGGAGGCTGAGGCAAGAGAATCACTTAAGACCAAGAGTTTGAGGTTGCCTTGAGCTATGATGCCATAGTACTCTACTGAGGGTGACAAAGTAAGACTCTATTTAAAAAAAAAAAAAAAGAATGTATTGTGTAAGTAGTAATCATCTGATTTTATAAAGTCTGTCTCATCTTCAAGTTCAGAGATTTAACAGTAGAAAATGATGTTCAAATATTTTTATTTTCATAGAGTATTTAAATAGCTTCTCTGTCTACACTTAAATCTTAAAGGTAGAAATTTTTGGCCAAAGATGGGGCCAGAATTCCCTAACTTTTCTATGACTACTAAATAGTACATTTTTCTTATAACTGTCTTTCTTCCTATGTTGGTAAGTTGTAGCTTCTGTGAGATATAAAAGATATTCTCTATGAAGTCTTCTAAAAGACATCAGAGGCAAGACATCACAGTCTTTATTTTTTTAAGAGTCTTTTTTTTAATTTTTTTAAGAGTCTTACTGTGTTGCTCAGACTGGGGTGCAGTCACTAATCACAGGCACATTCACAGCTCACTGGAACCTATAACTCCTTGGCTCAAGTGGTTCTCTGCCTCAGCTTCATGAGTAGCTGGGACTACAGATGTGCACCAACCATCACAGCAGGCTGAGACATCATATTCTAATCATAATCTTAATATATTGTGTACATTTTTTTCTGGCGGGTTCAAACCCAGCCCTGGCCAAAAAAACTGCAAAAAAAAAAAAAAGAAATAGAATTCTTCAGGAATCATAAAATTCTGATGAGCCAGGTATGGCCTTAGGCTACTGGTTGTTTACTCTCACTGATTGTTTTCTTTCCAAATCTAATTATTATTTTTTGTTTATTTGTTTGTTTGGTATTTTTGTTTGTTTTAGCAGGCCCGGGCCAGGTTCGAACCCACCAGCCCTGGAGCATATGGCCAGCACCCTAACCACTGAGCTATGGGTGCCGAGCCCAAATCTAATTAAAAGTCTCCTTTGGGGGGGCAGCGCCTGTGGCTCAAAGAAGTAGGGCACCGGCCCCATGTACCGGAAGTGGCGGGTTCAAACCCAGGCCTGGTTAAAAACTGCAAAAAAAAAAAAGTCCCCTTTGGGGGCTTTCACTAATCAGAGACTGGGCCATACTCTGCATGAGATTTGGTTTTCATGATAGGATTAGAGCAGATGATTTAAAATACAATCTTACTGTACCCAAAATTTACAAGAAGTTTGCTGAATAATTGACATGTTTTTTCTAAAATTAATATGTTATGCATTTTCAAAGTAAACATTTTGGCATTTTTGGATAATTCTTATCTGTCTTTATTTGCTTATTTTAGATACCAAACTACTATAAAATTATTAAGAAACCCATGGATTTATCCACCGTGAAAAAGAAGCTTCAGAAAAAACATTCCCAACACTACCAAATCCCAGATGACTTTGTGGCTGACGTCCGTTTGATTTTCAAGAACTGTGAAAGGTTTAATGAGGTAGGTCATTTTCTAACCTATAGAGTCTCGGTTTGTTAGTTTGTATTTGCTTGTTTTTTCCCTGCTGTGAAAGTGTTTTCTAATGTGATTAAAAATTTTTTCTGCCAAAGTCCTGTCAAAAGTAAAACATTACATTCACAGCTCCAAAGAAGAAAGTTTAAGTACATATTTAAGTATAATAAAATTAATATTGAATATTCCTTCCACAATGAAGTGAGGGTTGGGATAAGTATGGAAAATAGTCTGTAGTTAAGTATGTTTTGTGAAGTATGATAAACAGCCTGAATGCGGGTTTCATTTAGGAAAGGTATCTGTACCCTTGTCCTTAGATTTTATTATTAACCACATAAATGTAGAACCTTAAAATTATAAGCTAATCTCTGTTGATTTATTCTTGAATAGTAGTAGCCCACAGTATATGATACTGAAGTTTTTTAATTTTAGCAAGTGACTTTGACTTTGGTTATATATATATTTTTGAGGGTAAGGTTGAGCTATCCATACCTTAAAAGGAAATGTAATATATACTTATTTCAAGGAAATTATTTTTCTTATCTTTGGGACAAAGTCAAGTCTGTTACTGTTATGAAACACTTTCATTAGAGGAGAAGAAAATGGAATTTAAAGAGAATCCACAAATTAAAAAAACTCATAATGTGAAAATTCTAAGTCACCTTTATGATAATATGACACAGAGAATATTAGTAAAATCTCACTAATTTTGAAGGTAAATTTAGAAAGAATAGTCCCAAATTTGATCTTATTTTTTAATGCACTTAGATTCTTTTCAAATAAATATGCTTTATAATTGATAAGACAACAAGCCTGCTCAAGTAATAATTAAATAACTTTTGATTGACATATTGGCAGCCAGAATTCCAATTAAGTAGTTTGCTGAAAGTTTGACAGGTTTTTAAAGCAGCTTATAGCATTTGTTTCACAAAATTTTTCTCTTGAATACATCGATATATTCAGAATAATTCCTTTTCAGACTGACCTCAGTAATTTGAAATGAGGCTATTATTGAGGTTTCACAGTAGCTTTAATAGCAGAGCTTTGTTAAGAAAATGGTTCCATATTCTGTAGAATTTTAGAAAGCACTTAATCAGGTGGTTATAGCAGTTTGTTCTCCCTAGTATGGCTGACTTTCGTCGCCAATCCTATGCAATCTCATGACTTTAGAAAGGATTATAATTTCCCTTTTTTTTTTTGACTCTGGTATCCTTTTTAGATGATGAAAGTTGTTCAAGTTTATGCAGACACACAAGAGATTAATTTGAAGGTAAGCTTTTCAGACCACGCAAACTTGGTGAAGGAATATGCGTTACCAATAGGTGAATATTCCTATCTTTTGCTTGCAGGCTGATTCAGAAGTAGCTCAGGCAGGGAAAGCAGTTGCATTGTACTTTGAAGATAAACTCACAGAGATCTACTCAGACAGGACCTTCGCACCTTTGCCAGAGTTTGAGCAGGAAGAGGATGATGGTGAGGTCACTGAGGACTCTGATGAAGACTTTATACAGCCCCGCAGAAAACGCCTAAAGTCAGATGAGAGACCAGTACATATAAAGTAAAATGACATGGATTTAAATCAGTTGTTTAAAAAAAATGAAAAAGAAAAGGAAAAAACCAGAAAACTTTTATTTAAGTGTCACTGGAATATCCTGCCTGAAGAAGCTGGTAACTCTTACACAGGATTAGATTGAAATAATGGACAGAAAACACATTCCTTTCAAGAAAGGGGGAGAAAACATTCATTTGCAATTTTAAAGTAAAAACAAAAAGCAAAAGGCAAATGATCTGAGGTTTCTGTTACTAATGAGGATGGTTCTTTGGTTCAGAATAGCAAATGTGATCATATGGTATTGATTGGTGCAGGACACTGGGTGTACAAGTAAATTGTCCTTTTGGATTAGGTCGCACAGTTACTAAAAACGATGTTTAAGCCTCCCCCTCCACATACATACATACTGGGTTCTTAGTTAAAAATACTTCAAAGTGGCTCGGATTCCACTTTACTGCCAGTGCAGATGTGCATTGAGTCATGCCATTATAATTTTTTCTAATTTTGATGATGCTGGGTCTTACTTTTAAATTCATGTAAAGAATTCAACAATAGTTTTATTTTCTACTCATACTTAGGGTCTAGGAAACATGACCTACTCAACTTCAGTGGTCTACTGAAGTAAAAATGGCAACTTTTCAGTAGTAGGTCATGTAGAGTTAGAGTGGTTATTTCCAGAAAACACTTCCACACAGTTGCACTTCCCAGTCACATCATCTGATCATGGTTATTCCCATAAAAGGCAGAATGCTTGTTTCAGAATTAATCCAGTTTTCTGTACATTTAAATTTGATTGAGAAGGTGACAGCTGGCTCTTCTCCAGTCTTCCTTCACATCAGTTTTCTGATAGACCACTATTGGCAAACAGTTATCTGTCAACTACCAAATGTGTAAAAATTTCTGTATTTCACTTTGTCTTATTTGTAAATAGTGAACTTCTGGCAGATCAGCAACATTTGCTGAGCCTGTTTTTTAAGCTAATGTGTATTCTTACTAATGTTCCTATCAAGAATGGATTTGTAATATATGCTGTCTATTTCTAATGTTCGCATTCATATTTTGAGGTTCTATCTTATTTTAATAGAGAACAGACTTCTCAGAAAATCTTCAGAAGCAGCTTATTATTGAAATATCAAACTATTGAAATAAACCCGGTGGGGTTAGAATACTCATCCGTCCACCAAGTGGGACATTTGCCTAGACTAGGGGCTTTAAGGACTTAGAAGAGACCTGTAAGTAAATCCTGAAAATGAGCCAATCCCCACTTGAATGGTTACTGGAGTAAACCCACCTTTACCGACCTGATCATAGCACCCACCGCAGATGGACCAACTTGGCTCTGGTTCATTTTTCTTCTCTTCATTTGTGATGCTCAAATTCAAGATGTGTGATTTAGATGATGTACAGGCTTCTCTTTTGTTGGATTAAAAATCTTAGTCCTACTTTTGTATGGACACTTTAGAATATAAAGAGACCAAAATAGATGAATTTGCCATTAGATTATTTTTCAGACGTCAGCAGATTTGTGGCAAATCATTTGCCTTTTTAAAAATTCAGTTTAATCATTTCAGAAGTAGACTATTCAGAAAATTATTTGACATAACTATCTTAAGAGGTAAATATTTTTTAGCGCATATTAAATAAAGTGCTCTAAAGAAATTATTATACAAATTCTTTTGGATTTTTCTTTTCTTAATAAGGTGTGGGGGTACAAATATGATTTAGGCCTTCTGATTGTGTTTAAACAATATCGATTTTATTATTGCTATTGACTTATTTTATTCCCTGGCTTCCATTTACCATCTCTTTCAGTTTTCTTTTAAGTTAAGCTTTTAAAAATGTACCAAACCATAACTCACTTTACTCAAATTTTAAAATTCCTAAAAATGTTTTTTAATAGGGAAAAATAATTTGGAATAGTTTTACCTATGCCTATTTCCCTCTTCTACAACATCCATGGTTTTAACTTATAAGAAGACATATGTCTAAGGGCACATTTTGGAAAGTGAGGAGTAGCAGTATAACTTTGAGTTCTAATATTTTATGTTTGCCTTTCTTATGAATCTTTTTCAAAAAAACTTTTAGGTAATAAGTCATAAGTAGGTCCTCCAACAGTGGGGAGGAACTAATTTTAAGTAAATATTTCTCAGTATTCTGGCCTTAAGAGATAATGTATTTCTTTAAAATTATTTCCATGTTAGGTGGAGTTTGGTTTATGTTTGTTTTAATTTATGGTTGGTTCACGTAATTAAAAAACACTTTATTGTTGATATTTCATTGGTTCCATTTCTATTGATATAAAATAATTCATACTGCTGAGGAATTGCTAATAACACGTATCAACAAGCCATCGTTGAATAAAGGTATTCACTTTAGATTTCAGTAAAGCTTTTTTTCTTACACATTGATCAGTGTGCTTCTAAGCCGATTTGTTTGGCTCTAATGTAACTATAGTTCAAAAAGTTTAAAAGGTTTAAATTGATATCCAGATATCTTGTTTTCCTGTTAATTTAAGTTTCAAAAAACAAATACTGTTAATCTCTGAAGATTGTTTTGATACTCTCTTACATTGGTATTCTCTGTTTAAAAGGCAATATTTTAGACGTGGAAGAAAGACTGTGTAATAATGTTTTCTACAACGCTTTCAGAGTTTTTGCCATGCTTCAATTCTTTCATCAGAAAACTGAGAACACAGTGTTCTTTCCTTTGTTCTGACCTGAATTTGTGCTTTCAGCCCTTGACTCAGCTGATTGACTTAGTGAAGAAATTGCTTTACAAAGTAAAGCATGTGAAAGTTACAAAGTATGGTTAGATTGTAGATCATGCTGTATGTGGAGATATCAAATCATTACTACAGAGAAATGATAAAGGATTGGATCTCCTCTGAAATTATTCTCTTTGGAATCAACAAACTTGATGATTTTATTTCTTACATAAGGGAATTTTAGATAATTTTAAATCTTTTTATTAAATAAGTTGTGAGGTTTTTAGTTACTCCAAAGACATGCTTTTAAATAGAAGTAGAAGGTTTATAGTGTGCAAATTGTAGATTTACCAATTACCTCAGCAGGTACCCTGCCATATAATTATTAGTGATTAGTGTTAATCAATAGATTGAGGTCTTCCAACTATGCCCTTGGATTATGGCCCAGTAGATGTTATTAAAAAGGGAGTCGATGCTGTAGTTTCCTCTCCCTTGGCCTTTACATTTCATACCCATCCTGTCCACATACAACACATGAAATATAAAAACCTCATTTCTTATAAAGTCAGCACACTTATTTGCATATTCAACTTTGGATCAGTGAGTAGTTTTATAAAAATCTACACTCCCAATTCCCTTAATTAAAGTAATCAGATTCTTAATACATACCATGAATTCTTAATTTATGCCATCCATATTAATGATCTGGTGAAGGTCATTTGAGATTTTAGAGTTGTATGACAGTTTGATTGTGGACCAGATCTGGATGTTTCCTTTACTTGTGTTCTCATAGTTATCTCCTCCTCAATAAAGCAATAACACTGCTTTAAGTCTGTTGCCTAATAGCATGTCAGAATCCTCTCCTGGATGGTGATTTTATAGGAAAGTTTGTATGCATATCACCCAATCTATCTTTTAAAAATTAAGAAATTTAAATCTATGCTGGAGGTAATGACAATATATTGTGGCATTTTATTTTAAAAATTGGGGAAAGTTGCATATTTTTTTAAATGTAGGTATTTGAGTAAAAAAAAAAATCGAAGGTACTTTTTTAAGGAAAAAAATTTATATGCCACAGTTTACATAGATATTTCAGAGTTCAACATGTACTCTTGAATATAATGGTTTATTTTACTTGGTCAAAATGCATGTATAGCATTTCTTTCATTTTAGTTACTTGTGTTTGCCTATGTGGTCCTTTTTATATTTTTTATCGTATCTGAGAAACAAAAGTATCTCCAAAAATAAATTAATTTGGATATATTTATCATATCAAACTGCAGAATGTAAAAAATTAAGTTTAGCCCTTTTCTAGCCAGTGATCTTTAAAGCTAAAAATGCTATTCTTTTAAATTCAACAAATTTATATGTGGGAAGGCACTGAAAAGATTTTGGAAGTGCCACTGCAATATTCCCTTTCAAGTGTGGCTTAGATTTCAGTCTTAAGGATGGAATGCATGTCTGCTCCTGGTCTGAAAAATGTAGGCATTTACTATGTTTTAAAACACAGCGAAACATGTATATAAGCCTATTAAAAAAAAATTGTGCAATTTGAAAGCCTGTAAATTTTTTATGTAGACGTACCTACACAAAAAAGGGTTAAATTCACAGCCTTACTAGGTCCCCAGTATTTTGATTGGTCTCCCTGCATTATTATTATTACTACTACTACTACTACTATTATTTTTGCACATAGTTAACTACCCTTCAATATGATTCTTAAAGAAAAAGTGCTGTTTCTGTGGTATCGTATTCTCTAAATAATCATATTTAATTTTTTTAAACAAGGTTGCAGTTTCTAATTGTTCCGTTCCTGTGTTTTTGCTGGTGTGTAATAAAAGCAAGTTTTTTCTTTTCATGGTTATTTAATACATTAGCTGCCTGTAAATATTCTTGTTATATGCTCTGGAATGTGTTGTAGAAGTTGTATTAGATTAGTTTAAACCCTTGTTTGACAACCACATTGTTTTGGTTATTTCTATTAAATTAGAAAATTGAAAAAGTTTTCAAATGAATTTCTTCTTTTTTCTCCTCTGTGAGTTGAGATGATTATAATCCATTAAGAAAAATTAAACTGTGTGCTAGGCACCAGAGATACAGTAGATAGAATCTAGTCCCTGCCTTCACAGCATGTACACTCTGTGTTAGATTAATGAATGTTATGCTAGGTATTAACACAGACTATAATCAGAACACATAGGAAAGGGTCTAACCCAAACTGTTGTCAAGATAGGGATCACTTTCACTCATAAAAGTTAGGACAGTGACCCAGGCAGAGAGAGAGCGACAAGAGATTACAATAGGTACAGACCTGTTAAACGAAAGAGAACACATATATATTTCAGGAACTGAACAGTTTGATGCAGATATAACAGTGTAAGTTGGAATGGTAAATACCATGAAGAAGAGAAGGGTCTTCTTCAAGCAGAGAATCTTGCAGTTTATATAAAAGGGTTTGGGGTTTAACTTTTATGCCAACAAGAAGTCCTTGAAGAATTTGAAGCAAGGTGGGGACTGGAGGGATGAAGTAATTAGATTTGCCTGTTTAAAGATTAGTATCACTGTGGGGAATGGATTGTGGAGAATATTGGAGGTGGAGATGCCATTGTATGCTAAAATTTTAATCCAGGTGAGCCCTGATCTAGCTGTTTGGCAGTGGAATGGAGAATAGTAAAATAGGCTAGTAATTAAAGTCATCGGATGGTTAACATCTATTAAAATAGGAAAGAGGAGGACAAAGGAGTTAGATTACAATGCTGGAAGGAGGGCAGTAAGTTTAGAATGTGTTGAGTTGGGCGGCACCTGTGGCTCAAAGGAGTAGGGTGCCGGCCCCATATGCCAGAGGTGGCGGGTTCAAACCCAGCCCTGGCCAAAAACTGCAAAAAAAAAAAAAAAAAAAATGTGTTGAGTTTGAGGTGCTGATGGAAAATTAAGGTACAGATGATCAGGGTTCTGGTGCTTGCAAGAGATCCCTGGGCAGAGAGAGAGCCTGTAAGATCCATCATTTAGGAATCTTACCTGTTTTTATTCATCACTGAATATACCAGCACATGATAGGCATTTAGTGAACATGTAACTTGAGTCACTAGCATAATAAATGGTAACTAAAATGATGCAAGGGTGTGATTCTGCTCAGGAAATGTATAGAATGAGAAGAGTGGAATAGTTAGAACAGCAGAGGAAGCAATATTTAAAAACAGAAAACTCCACAGAAGAGACGGATGAAGCTAGAAGGAAAGCCGGAGAGTCACAGTGGAAGGCAAGAGAGGGATGGAGGTATTTATGATGTCAAGTGTTGAATTTAGCAACACGGAAGCCACAGATGACCTTGGTACGAGCTGTTCAGTGTGTGCAGCAAAAAGTACAGCGGCTTAGGTGAGTAGACGCAGAAGGAACAATGGAGTGTAGACCGTGATTTCAAGAAGATTGACTTTGGTTTTTCTGTACATTACGTAGAACGTAAAGCCATGAATACATGTAAAGCATCAGAGTGGAAATTCCTAGTTATTATCCTTCTAGATGCATTTTATATATCAGAATAACAAAGAAAACGTGGGTTTTCAACCATTGTATGGACTTTGGTTTGAACCCTGTTTGATCTCTCTCGAGTTTCACAGGTCTTATTTGTGAAATGGGGGTGGGTAGTCATGTAATTAATATGGAGATGAATCAAGATCGTTTTATACCATAGCATTGATACAGTAATTTCTCAACAATTTCCTTTCTTATACTTCTATTGCCATGAAAAGGGACAAGTTAGAAATGTAATTTCTACTTTTTTACTCATAAGAAAATCCTTTCATACTGAACCCAACTCTTTCGAATCTAGCCTCAGCTTTAAATGTGAATGTAATCCTGCATCAATTGATCCTTAGATTTCTGGACTTCCAACAAACACATACTAGGCTATGGATTTTTAGGGAATAATAAATGCAAAAATGAGTTGAGTGGAGCCCCTAATGGAAGATTTTATCTCCTTTTTCTTTTATCTAGCCTCAAATGATGGTAAATGTATCACTATTCTTTGATTTGTGAAGATGTTGCTCTTGGTGGTCTGGAAAGGTGGTAATACACAGGATCGTTTGTCTTCTCTGCATACCCTGAGGAGCCCCCAAATGGTACAGAGTACCTGAAATGCTGAATGTGATTTTTCTTTTTAAATCTTTATATTCATTGTGGAGCTGAATAAGGAAGAAAGATACTCCAAAGGCCTAATTTATCCCCTGTGTAAGCATTTTTACCAAAACATTTGACCTGAATTCTAATCATGGGATAATTAAACAAAACTAGAATGTTAGTCCTTTATAAGAACATGGTTTGGATTCTTAAATGTGCAAAACAAGTAGCGAGATTGTTCTAGATACAGCAATGCAATATGATCAGTATGTAATCAGATACGGTGTGATCAAATGCAATGCGTGAACTTGGATATAATTGTGAAATAAACTCAGCCAATAGAGATATTTTAGGGACATCTCTTAGGAAATCTGTGTATGAACTTTTACATGGTGTCGAATAATGTTTAGTTTTCTTAGGTGTAACAGTGGTTTTGTGCTTCTGTAGGAGAATGCATGCTGAAATTAATTTAGAGATAACGTGTCATTCTGTTTTCTGCTTTTCAGTAGTTAGGCAAAAATGTGTGTTGTGTGTATCAAACCTGTGCAAACCATGCGATAGTGTAGATGCAGACCAACAGTTGGTGAATATCAGTGAAAGGTAGGTGAATATTGTATAGTTGTTTCCCTGTCTTCGTAGACTTGAAAAATTTTAAATATAAAATTTAGTGAAGGATGAAATAAAAAGCATGAGTCTGGAGAAGTAATAATGTGAAAGAGATAATTGCCTGAAGATAGAGCTGAAACAGCCTCAGCTCTAGAAGTGAGACCAAAGCCTAGTGCCCACATAAATACGAAGGCAGAGAGACATCTTCCCAAACCTGGAACCTCAAAAGATGAAAAAGTCAGTGGAACAATGTACTCCTTCAGAAAGGGGGAATAATAAGAAAACATGAGAAGAGATTTCATCTAAGAATTAACATCCTCGAGCTTCAAATAACAGTTTGGTAGGAAAGAGAAGAAAAGTTTATATCCACAAGCTACAAACCAGGTCAGAACCAAACTCATACAACCCATGTGGCTGGAAAAATTAAGCTAATAAGTTAAAGTGATTTGAGTTTTGATACGATTCTGGGTACTTAATGGAAATGAGTAATGCAGTCTTAAAGAACTTGAAACAGTCTCAAAGAATTGTCATAGGTGGTGTTCCAGTAATTTTTGGCTCTTGTTCAAAGCCACAATAAGAAGTCATTGTGAATAAATTAGTAACGGCAGAATCTGACTTGCAAAAACCGTGAATGTTGGGATCGTTGGATTAGTGTGTTCAAAGACAAATTACAAAAAAAATTGTTTCAACGTCTCTAAGATTGGGATGACATCACAGTATTGGTGCTGAAAAATGATCTATCTTTCAATACTTAATGGCTTAGTTTTGTTGAAATACAGTATGCATAAGGAACAGAAGGAAATAAAAAAAAAGGAACAAGAGAAAATGCTGGGCATAGAGGACAAACAATGTATGGAAAGATGTGGCGACTGTGGCTCAGTGGGTAGGGCGCCGGTCCCATGTACCGAGGGTGGTGGGTTCAAACCCGGCCCCGGCCAAACTGCGACAAAAAAATAGCTGGGCGTCGTGGCGGGCGCCTGTAGTCCCAGCCACTCGTGAGGCAGAGGTAAGAGAATCGCCTAAGCCCAGGAGTTGGAGGTTCCTGTGAGCTGTGTGACGCCACGGCACTCTACCGAGGGTGATAGAGGGAGACTCTGTCTCTACAAAAAAAAAAAAAAAAGAATGTATGGGAAGAAAAATGATCAGTCAAACTTGAATAAAACGAGCAAAAGAGAATGAATCAGAAGCCCAACGGAGAGACAACGTGTGAGAGAGGGAGCATCTCCTACACCACCAGGAGAGATGATGGAATGGTTAGGGATGGTAATTAAGGGTATTTTAAGTAAGAAATTTCCAGATTTGATTGAAGTCATACATCCTTAGATTTGGGGAATTCAGAAAATAAATCAACATCTAGACCCACTGTGCTAATTTCTAGAAGATAGACAATGTCTAGGTCTATAAGAGGGATGCCCTTGTGAAGCAAACCACCAAAAAGCAAGAAAAAGAAGACGTAACGCAGCAGGTACCAACGAGGCAGCAGCAGCTTTCAACAGTGAAAACCAGAAGAGAGTGGAATACTGGGCTCCAGGAAGAAGGAAACAAGGTCAGGAAGAAAACAAGGTCAGGAAGAAAACCTAACACATACTAAGAGGTGGTGTGGAAAGAAAATGGTAAATTAAGGTAAAACTAAACTTGATAAAATAATAGTGATGTTACTTTTGTGAGAACTAGAGAGAAGTAACCTCTAGATCCGCGGTTCTCAGCCTTCCTGATGCTGTGACCCTGTAATACAGTTCCTCGTGTTGTGGTGACCCCCAACCATAAAATTATTTTCGTTGCTACTTCATAACTGTAATTTTGCTACTATTCTGAATTGTAATGTAAATATCTGATATGCAGGGTGTATTTAGGCCACCCCTGTGAAAGGGTCATTCAACCGCTAAAGGGGTCAAGACCCACAGGTTGAGAACTGCTGTTCTAGCATGATAGTGTGAGTTCTGCTTACCACTCCCCAGGGAAGCTAATGAATATTACTGAACACGTAAAGCCTCTGTAAATGTCCTATGAGCAAACAGCAAAAGAAAAAACATCTTTTAAAAAAAACCAATGAGCCAGATGTGGTGGCTCACACCTGTAATCCTAGCACTCTGGGAGTCTGAGGCAGGTAGATTGCTTGAGTTTAGGAATTTGAGACCAGCCTAAGCAAGAGTGAGACCCCATCTCTAAAAAACAGCTGGGTGTTGTGGCGGGCGCCTATGGTCCCAGCTACTCGGGAGGCTAAGGCAAGAGGATCACTTGAGCCCAAGAGTTTGAGGTTGCTGTGAGCTATAATGACACGGCACTCTACCAAGAGTAACAGAGTGGGACTCTGTCTCAAAAAGAAAAAAAGTTTTAAAACCTATGAAAATTGTGTGAGAAATGTGAGAGACTATTGTTTGAATGTAAACCCCCTCTATACTTACCAAGGAGGAAACTTCAGACTGCTACTCCTGAGAACACAGGTTATCTCCCCTCGCCCCACCTCCTGAAGCACTTTCTTCTTAGGACAGCAGGATATTGACATTTCTCAGTCTGCCCCCAGCTATTTTTGCTGAGGTTAAGTCCCAGGTTAGTGCAGTTGTTAAGTGTGGGCTCAACTCCCACCAGGCACTACCTTGGGTGTGGCTTGCTTAGAATACTGGGACACAGATCACCTTTGCCTTGGCTCAAGAGGTGGTGGTTGGATGCCAAGAGTTGAGCTGATGAGCTGCTAAGCCGTGCCCCTCCCCCGCCGAGCACTCTGTTACCAGAGTGGGGAGAGGGGTGGTGGTAGGTCACTCAGAGGTTTGCCATATTTCTAGTTCCAAAGCCCTGGTTTGAGGTTTTTCAGATGAAATAGATAACCCCTGATTTCTTCAAAAAGAAAGAGACTTCACTTGTAATGGAGCGCAGATAAACATAAGGGCGTAATAGTGGAGGCTGTGGTAAAATAACGAATGGGAGCTTGAATAGATCACTGAACTACAGACCAGCTAGTTTGTGGGAGGGAACCCGAGAACAGGACATCTCTCAGGAACTCTTGATATTAGAACAAATAGGATGCTCCCGCCTCAGGAGTCAGAATGTAATTGGATTAGTTTGTAGAACAATTTGTGCGGTGGGGGACACATTGTTGAAGAAAATAGTAGAACAGTCAGCTGGCAGGTGTAGGAGTTTGATCGCAGGGACTCATGCTTGTGGAAAGAGTAAGATAAGCCCAGGAAAGCCACAGTCATCCCAGAGAGGCTGTGGACACAGCCTATGCCATGACTACCTGAGGAGCACAGCAGAGGCTTAATAGTGGCGGATGGGGATACCCTTCACTGGGAAGATTAGCCAGTCACTCAACAATAACAAGCCCTAGAGATTCGGGAGGCAAAGGACCAGTGTCCGGAGTTGCTGCATGTATCTGAAATATGTAGTCCTTACAAATACTAAGCATGCCAAGAAACAGGAAAGCACAACTATGCTACAAATAGAGCAGCAACAGAGTGATTGGATGTTGAGTTACAAGAAAAAGACTTGAAAGTTGCCATTAAAACGTGTTCCCAGAACTAAAAAAAACATGATTAGAGAAAGGTGTGATGACAATGTCAAATCAAATAGAAACTATTGAAGATAATTAAGAGCTAAATAGAAGTCTGGGTACGGTGGGCTCACGCCTGTAATCCTAGCACTCTGGGAGCCCATGGCGGGTGGATTGCCTGAGCTCACAAGTTCAAGACCAGCCTGGGCCCCAGCAAGACCTCACCCCTAAGAAAAAAATAGCCGAGTGTTGTGGTGGGCGCCTGTAGTTCCAGCTACTGGGGAGGCTGAGGCAAGAGAATCGCTTGAGCCCGAGAGTTTGAGGTTGCTGTGAGCTGTGAGGCCACGGCACTCTACCAAGGGTGACAAAGTGAGACTGTCTAAAAAAAAAAAGTTTGTGCTACCCGACTTGTAAGAAATACTAAAATAGGACTACAAGTTGAAAGCAAGTGAATCTAGATGATAACTTGGATCCATACCAGGAAATTATTTAGGACAGTACAGATGAATATTTCTCTCCTTTTGATTAAAAAAATCAACTACGGTATACAGCAGAACCTCTGTAAGTTGACCACCCAAGGAACTGTGACAAACTGGAGAACATACGTAGGTAGTGACCATGAGAACTAGGCCATCTGTGCTGATAGATACCTGGGTGCATGTGTAACATTAGTGGATGTAATATGTGTAATAATAACATCACAAAATGGGGGAAATGAAAATAGAGCTGATACGGCGCCTGTGGCTCAACGGGCTAAGGCGCCAGCCACATACACCTGAGCTGGCGGGTTCAAATCCAGCCCGGGCCCGCCAAACAACAATGACGGCTGCAACCAAAAAATGGCCGGGCGTTGTGGTGGGCGCCTGTGGTCCCAGCTGCTTGGGAGGCGGGGGTAGGAGACTTGCTTGAGCCCAGGAATTGGAGGGTGCTGTGAGCTGTGATGCCACAGCACTCTATCCAGGGTGACAGCTTGAGGCTCTGTCTCAAAATAAATAAATAAATAAATAAAATGTGGAGCAGACTGGCCTTACTTTAGGATCACTTTGACACATTTTATGAGGTTGTAAGAAATCATTCAGGATTTCTCTAAAGACAAGAGTTGTTGCCTAAAAAAAATGAATTCTCACTGCTACATATGTGAGAAGAAATTAGTCACTTTTTTAAAGAGTCAACTTAGATTGAAACCTCCAGGATTCTTTATCTGGTCAGAAACTAGAAATACCCACTTCATCCTGTTCTGTACTGTAGAATTCTCTTTCGTGCTTATCATCTCCTCCCACAGGCATTTGGCAGAGGGTCCACTGATTTTGTGTCATCCACTTTTACTTCATCACTACCAGGAGAGATCAACAAATAGATGGCTATTAAAGTTTCAAAAATGCAGACAGAGTATCATCCGTCTTTTTGTTTTTGTTGTTAGGGATTCATTGAGGGTACAAGAAACCAGGTTACTCTGATTGCATTTGTTAGGTAAAGTCCCTCTTACAATCATGTTCACCCGTCTTTTTTATTATTCTTTAAAATGTGAACTCAGCCCGACGAGCTCTGCACCAGCCGGTCCCAGTGTGGCGGATGTCAGCGCTGCGGCCCACACTGACTCCGGCCGCTCCCAGGACAGACAGCTCACGCGGCCACTTCCACCCCTGCAGATTCGCCTGCGGCCCTGGTGGTTCCCAGCGCACGAACTGAGACACCCACTGGGGTTCTACCTGGAGGCTTGGCAGGCGGACCTTACTTTCGCCCTAGACTGAGATGTTATTCCAGAGATGGAGTGGATGAACCAGATCCTGCTGTCAGTGGACATGGTAGACAACAGGAACTTAGTTGAAGTCAAGGTCTTCCAACGGCCCTGCGTCCAGAATCTGGTGAAAACCATGATCCTGGGCCTGGCCTGGTTTTACCAAGAATGTCGTGCCTGAGCTGAGAAGATGAAGCAGCTTGCGGAGAATTTAAAGTCCAATGCATCAGGTTCCTACCCTGCCAAGGACGCTTTGCTTAAGGCATTTAAAACAAACAAACAAACATGAAATCAAAAAGTTAGTCTTGTTGTAACTCACACCACCCATAAGAATACACGGACCCCACGTTAGGCTCAAATCACATGGTGATGATTTATTTACACCTGCACAGGTGGACCGCTGCCCCAAAGGGCAAGGCCCAAATCATGTGGTCGTTTATTACATCTGCACAGACCGACCACTGCCCCAAAGGGCAAGCGGCAGCGAAGAGAAATGCAGGCAGCCTTTTATACCCTTTATGTGCTGATGTGGCAAA
>CAUYRH010132114.1:0-38932 GCA_963574655.1 Perodicticus potto
GCGCCTGTAGTCCCAGCTACTTGGGAGGCGGAGGCAGAAGACTCGCTTGAGCCCAGGAATTGGAGGTTGCTGTGAGCTGTGATGCCATGGCACTCTATCCAGGGTGACAGCTTGAGGCTCTGTCTCAAAAAAAAAAAAAAAGAATGTCCAGGAGGGCTGCCTGAGATCTTTCCTGTGAACACTAAAAAACTCACCTCTCTACCTGGGCACTGTGGCGGCTGCCTAGTCCCAGCAACTCTGGAGGCTGAGGCAAGAGAATCACTTGAGCCAGGGGTTGGAGGTTGCTGTGAGTTATGACATCATGGCACTCTACCTAGGGCCAAAAAAAAAAAAAAAACTCACCTCTCAGCTTGTACTATGGTCTTTTTTTTCCCCCTGAAGCTTTAAAGCAGGTGATTATTTACCACTCCACAAAGGGTTTCCTGAGAAACCAGACTCTCATCCCTACGGGCTTGAAGAGCAGGCAGCACCTCCAGTCCATGTCTTTACCCCCAGTGACTCGCACAGTTCCTGGCAGCTAGCAGGGACCTGGTGAATTTGTTCAGCAAGTACTTATGGGGCGCTGATCATCCAACAAGGGTCGCTCCAGGTTCTTGGGATTCAACACAGATCATAACAAAGTCTCTGATCTCGGGGGGCACGTGGCCTTGTGGGGGCCAATCACGGTCCTGAATGCACACGTAAACATGTCAGGGGCTGCAAATGCTGGATGAGAACGTGGATCCCTTTTCAGTATCTATCCACAGCTTTATAGAAGAGGCCCTGTTTTTTTCTGGCCATCAGCAGGGGGAAGGCCATAATTGACATGCCTTTCTTCATTTACAAAGATATTACTGACTCACAGGCTTTTGAAAATAAAAGTTTTCCCTAGTGAGAAAATACCAATGGGCAAGCCCACTCTGCTCTTCCCTGCTCAGCCACGTAGGAGCCTTGAAGCTCCTTGAACTCTGCCTCCTTCCCCTCCTTTCTTGTCCAGATGGCAAAATTCTACTCATCCGTCAAGGCCCAGCTCAAATCTGGTCTCTTCTGTGAGCAGAGTCAGTCTCTCCCTTCTGGTGCTCCACCTGCATGCTCGGGAGAGCATGCGTCACAAGCATTGTGATAATCTGCTTGATGTGTGTCTCAGCTGAGCTCCTGGAGGTCAGGGGCTATGTTTGGTCCACCAGTGACGTTCCCAGAGCCTGGCACAAGGCCTCCTCCTTCTCAGATGTGCAACATGTGTGGGATGGAAGACTGGATGGGTGGACGGGTGTGTGGATGGCTAGAGGAGGGCTTCATTGATGAAAGACTTGCAACAGAAGACTGGATGGGTAGAGGAGTGTTTGGATGGCTAGAGGAGGGCTTCATTGATGAAAGACTTGCAACAGAAGACTGGGTGGGTAGACAGGTGTGTGGATAGCTGGAGGAGGGCTTCATTGATGAAAGACATGCAACAGAAGACTGGATGGGTAGACGAGTGTTTGGATGGCTAGAGGAGGGCTTCATTGATGAAAGACTTGCAACAGAAGACTGGATGGGTGGACGAGTGTTTGGATGGCTAGAGGAGGGCTTCATTGATGAAAGACTTGCAACAGAAGACTGGATGGGTGGATGAGTGTTTGGATGGCTAGAGGAGGGCTTCATTGATGAAAGACTTGCAATGGAAGACTAGATGGGTGGAGAGGTGTGTGGATGGGTAGAGGAGGGCTTCATTGATGAAAGGCTTGCAACAGAAGACTGGATGGGTGGACGAGTGTTTCGATGGCTAGGGGAAGGCTTCATTGATGAAAGACTTGCAACGAAAGACTGGATGGGTAGACAGGTGTGTGGATAGTTAGAGGAGGGCTTCATTGATGAAAGACTTGCAACAGAAGACTAGATGGGTGGACAGGTGTGTGGATGGCTAACGGAGGGCTTCATTGATGACAGATGCACACTACAGCGATGGCAGCCTCAGCTGAGGGCTGCAGGCCAACGTCCAGGGACCACACAAAGGACAGAGTTTAACAGTGGTGGATGCTGACTCTGGGCTGCGTTTTTATAGATCATCTGGAAAGGGACACTCAGAGTGAAGCCAACACATCTGTGGGTGACACAGCTCTTTTAGTAGTGGGATTCCACATCAGTAGGGTAGACTGGGGGGAGGCTTCCTGAGATGTGAGTGGGTGGATAAGTGGAAGGTCGCTTTAGGGGGAGCAAACTCAGAGGCAGAGGTTATCTGAGGAACAAGATTCTGGGAGATTAACCTTAGTGAGAAGGAGTGAGGACCTGCGAGTCCCTTCATCTGATCAGTGATTTAAATGCCTACTGTGCGCTGGGCTTTGTGCTCAAGCCTATACCCCCTTGTCTTGCAGACCTCAGAGTCTCATGGAGAAGGCTGCTCCCAATATGGTGGGAATAATAGACACAGAAGGAAATGATTAAAGAGAAGATGGGCAAGTGCTCACAGAAGGATATTGTGAAGTGCTGTGAGACCTCTCTACTGTCTGGGGTGGGGACAGCAGAGGATTCATTCATTCTATACTTATTTCCAGAGTACTTTAGGGCATTTACTGTGTGCTCATTTCTGAAGGCACTAAGTTAAACAGATCCTCATCTCCAAAGAGCTTCCAGTCCCTAGGGTGTGGGAGGGGCCATAAGGGATGATTTGGGGTTCAGAAAGGAAGTTCTCTGAGGATTTCACTGCAGAAGGGAAGTCTTGGCTTAGTCATCCTTGAAGTTCATTAGGCAAAAAGAGACAGTGTGGACAATCTCAGCAGAAAAATCAAGTGGGCAAAGGGTCTACAGAGAGCACACCAGTATATGTGGGCCACTGCAGAGGCTTCTGGCTGAAAGGGAGGCTACGAGGGAGGGGTTGGCCACAGTGGAGGCAGTGGGCTGGTGGGAGCCAGCACAGGCTTGGCCAGCAGTCTGGGGAGCCTCTGAAGGATTTCAATTAAGGCAGTAGAATGATCTAGGTTAATATTTTAGAAAGATTAGCTAGGTACAGCAGAGTGTGCCTATAATCCCAGCTATTTAGGAGGCTGAGGCAAGAGGATTGCTTGAGCCCAGGAGTTTGATGCCAGCCTGGGCAAAATAGTGAGATGCAAGGAAGGAAAGAAGGAAGGGAGGGAGGGAAAGAAAGAAAAATAGAGGCCAGGTACAGTGGCTCACGCCTATAATCCTAGCACTCTGGGAGGCCAAGGCAGGTGGATTGCCCAAGCTCACAGGTTGGAGACCAGCCTAAGCAAGTGTGAGACCCCATCTCAAAAAAATAGCCAGGCCTTGTGGTGGGCACCTGTAGTCCCAGCTACTTGGGAAGCTAAGATAAGGAATCTATTGAGTCCTAGAGTTTGAAGTTGTTGTGAGGTATGACACCATGGCATTCCACTGAGGGCAATAAAGTGAGACTCTGTCAAAAAGAGATAGAGAGAGAAAGAAAAGAGAGAGAGAGAAAGAGAGAAAGATGAGAGAGAGAGAGAGAGAGAGAGAGAGAGAGAGAGAGAGAGAGAAAGAAAGAAAGAAAGAAAGAAAGAAAGAAAGAAAGAAAGAAAGAAAGAAAGAAAATTAGTGTAGTCTTGGTGGAGAAGGGGAGTGGGAAAGTGAACCCCAAAGCCAATAGAACTTCTAAAATCATCCATGAAGAGCTTATACCTTGGGAATAGAATAAGCAAATAGAGCCAGAACAAGCAGAGTAGAATTATCTTGTGACATCAGCCATCCACCTCTGGGAAATGTTATTCTCTCTCTGGACATTCAGGGACAATGCTGAGCTCAGGACCTAGATGCTAACATTAGGTAGGAGAAGAAAAAATGCCTGAAGTCAGGGGTGTGGGCCGTGTCTCTGTGACCCTGGACAGTTATCCAACCTGCCCGAGCCTCTGCTGGGACTGCTGTGAGAATGAACTGCAATAACATATTTTTAAAAGTTCTTTATAAACAACAGGGTCACCAGCTGGAGTTGATGTTCAGTGGCTTGGGTTCCTGCACATTGGAAGATTAAAAACCACAGCTGAAAAAAGTCCAGCGAAGGGCACAGAGGTGATTAAGAGGGTGGAAAGGTTTCTTTGTAGAGACACAATGAAAATATGAGAGCTATTCAATCCAAAAAGAACAAGGAGAGGGTCCCAAGGTTTAGGCTTCATAGCAGAGGAGTAGAGAGGGAGTCAGACTGCCTGGGTTCAAATCCTCCCTCTACAACCTATGAGCCATGTCTTGCCTGGGGATAGAACGGTGCTCTGAGTGTTGTGAGGATCAGCTGGCATAATCATGACCTAACGGTTGTGAGGATTAAATGACATGATGCAGATAAAGAGCAAAGTACACTGGCTGCCACATGATGTGCATTGAAGTCACCAGCAGCTATGAGGTTATTAATTGGGAAGAACGTCTGTGTACTTAGTCCCAGATCCCGCAGAAGGACAGCAAGGACACCTCCCTTGTGCTCCAAGATATACTATGTGGCAAATAAGAAAAGGTAGAGCGACTTTGCTCAGTGGCTCAAAACTGATGAAATCTATCATTCTCCCCCACCCCGACCTCCAAAATGGTATGGACACCTCCAGACTGTCGTCCTGCCCATCAAGGGGAGACTGAAGTTGGGTAGCCGCTGCCTCCTTTCTTTCATTGTTTTTACTTTTTATTGTGAAAGTTATCGAACCTTCACAAAAGTAGGAAGGATAGTAGAATGAGCCCCAAGTATCATCATCCACCTGTATTAACTATCAGAGGGCCAATCTGATGGCATCCCTGCTGACCCAGGTGCTTGGGCAGCAGCCTGATTCTCCATCTTGCTTGCTCTTCCCCAGGTGAAAATGGAAAATGGCCTGCTAAGCGTCATTTAGTCTCAGTTTAACTTCCTCTACATTGGGCTGAATCATTTCAGTTTATGCAACGTGTGATCACAATGTATGGCTTGACATTTTTTTCTTCTTGATTCTTCTCTGAATAGTTCCATTTCCTCCTTTCCCACAGTAGACTTTGAATACAGAACAAAACACGAGAGCCTTGGGAGAGTCAGTCCAAGGATCAGAGTGATGTGAGGCTTGTTGTGAGACTCATTCGCACCCCAATCGGAGCTCCTAGCAGCTCTAAACCATGTCACAGTCCTTGAGTCCCTCGCCCTCACTAAATACTGATTTGCTATGTAACAAGAATCATGGATGTCAGTGAGGGGATATATGGAAGGAGGAAGGAAAGGAGAGCCTTCAGCTTTGGCTGAACCTCCATGGAGAACATTTTCAGAGCCAAGACAGCCTAGGACAGCTGAGTATCTCCTGATCCCAGAATGGTCCCCGCAAGCTGTGTGCCCCAGACTATACGCGACCATATGCGTATCGTCTTTGTGAGGAAGAGCCTTCTGCTGACACATCGAAAGTACTTTGATCAGATCCCTTGTGGCTTTGGCTGTCATCAGAAACCCTCCCCTGAGATACAGCTGAATCATATACTGCATATCTTTAGTCGGTGTCTAATTTGTGGGGCCGGTGGCCCAGAATGTAGTGATTGCAAATGATACTAATTCTCTGAGCTGAATTTCAGAGTGAAGCCGCTTCTAAGAACTCCATAATTAAGTGTAGCAGAGACTTATTATGCATTTACTATATGCAAAGCACTTCATGGCTTGGCAACACTTGCCAAAGTCTGGAAAATAATCACAATTATTTGCATTTGCGCTTTGCATCCAACATCTGTAATATTAACAGAGAAGGTTTACTTGGTGCCCGCTGAGCTCTAGGCATTATGTCAATAAAAACCTCCAGGCAATGCTCCATGCATTATTACCATTCTCTATTGTCAGATAAGAAGCTGATAGTTAGCTATATTTAGCAGATTTCCCCAGGGTCCCACACTAGTGAGAAGTGGGACAAGATTCAAATCCGAGCTGTCCATCTCTTAGATCAATGGGTTTGACGACCAAACCACACAGTCTTGTTGCTCTAACAAAGTTATCATTTGTGAGATAATCATTATTATTCCACTTTTGTAGATGAGTTACTGATATCTGAAGAGATTTTCCCCATGCTGCAGCTAGCAAGTAGCAGCACCAAGGCTCAAAGTCAGATCCTCCGACCCCACGGTCAGTGTGTTCATGAGTGTGGCCTCTGTCAGAGGCAGCCTGGGGGACAGGAAAAGGCTCAGCAGTACTGGATGCCCAGTATTGTTGAGATGACCCAAGGGCAAGGACCCAGTCTTTCTTTACTCAGGCTGGTTGGGAGGGGCAAGGTGTTTTCTGCTCTCACTGGTACATTGTACCCTCAATTACTCCCACAGAATACCCTTATTGTGCTTTTGACCTAAACCCCCAGAGCTACAAAGGCCATCACTAAGCCAATACTACATGTGCTAAAGGCACTTGACTAATTATTTCACCCACCAAGAGGTAAAGAGCCAAATCCTACCTATCATTTTATAGTATAGAGAAAGAGAAAGCATTCTTACTGCAGGAGCTTAATGGCTGGAGGTGCTGAGAATCCAGACTTCGCCTCCATTCCACTTAAGGGTTGTTCATTTCAGTTCTGCTTTTCCAGAGTGTTCATTTTCAGCAAAGCATTGAAGGCCAACCTAGCAGGCTCAGGACAGACAACAAGCCTGACTGTCTGCATTTTAAGATCCTACTCCAAGCACTTCCTCTGTCAAGGAACTTGTCACTTGAACATGTAGGCATCATTCTCCACCAATAAGATTGAAACCCTCACCCTTCTCATCAACCTCTTAGGAAGGTTGGAGAAATGGATGGCTTTGTGATGCTTTGAGATCCTAGGAGGAAAGGTGCAGAAATCCATTTTATTGTCAGTATCACTAAGAAAGGTATATCAAGCACTGGCAGTGAGACGATTGAGGTAGAGTTGAGTAAACATCCGTAATTCAGGGCCTGACAAGAGGGACCAACACCTGCATGGAGATAGGGAAACTCTACTGCGAGCCTGGATTCTGGGCCATGCTGACCACAAAACGTCCCTGCCTCTCACTTTTTGGGAAAGCGTATAATCTATTGCAGTGCTTGGCCCAGAGCAAAGAGCTTTTAAGTTACACCTGGAAGCATTTATCTCATCATAATGCTATGAATAAGGTGTTATTCTGCTCTATGGATGAGGCAACTGGGTCCCCCAAAAGTGAAATCCCATTCTCACATACTAAGGAGATTCTTAATCTGGAATGCTTCCCAGGAAGATGCTCTCTGCAGCTCAGGGAGCTAAGTAGCAGTGGGTGTGTCCTTCTCTGCCCCACCCCTACCCCAGAGCCTGTCTGTCCACATGAGGCTCATTCCAGTCTGAGATGAGTTGTGGCTGGTCAGAGAGATGCTGGCAGACTGGCCGGCAGCTGGTTTCAGGACCACCAACAAAGCCCACCTCCTGGCTCCAGCCTGCCCTATAATTAGGTGTTTTAATTGGGCGTTCTGTTTATACTTGGCCAGAAGTGTTATGCTGGCCGAGGCCTGGTTGCATCCCTGCCCCCCCACCCCGCCCCCCAGGAAGATGAGTTTATTAGGAAGAGGATGGAGTCTGGGGCTGCAGACTTTCTGCAATAAATTGGGAGTCTGGGCTCCTCTTCCGGGAGAATCGTGGCTAATCACAATGTTCCACTTTTCCCTAGAATGCTGGGGGGTTTTGTTTGGATTTTTGTTTTTGTTTTTTTTTTTTGAGACAGCGTCTCACTCTGCTTCCTGAAGTAGAGTGCTGCAGCCTTAGCCTAGCTTATAGGAACTTCAAACTGTGGACTTAAGCAATCTTCCTGCTTCAGCCTCCTAAGTAGCTGAGACTATAGGCACCTGCCACAATGCCTGGCTAGTTTTTTCTATTTTTAGTAGAGATGGGGTCTCACTCTTCCTCAGGCTGGTCTCTAACTTCTGAGCTCAAGGGATCCTCTGGCCTTTGCTGCCCAAAGAGCTATGATTACAGGCGTGAGCCACCTCCTGACCTAGAATGCTAATTTTTTTTTTTTAGAGACAGAGTTTCACTTTGTCGCCCTCAGTAGAGTGCTATGACGTCACAGCTCACAGCAACCTCCGGCTCTTGGGTTTAGGCAATTCTCTTGCCTCAGCCTCCCAAGTAGTTGGGACTATAGGCACCCGCCACAAAACCTGGCTGGTTTTTTTGTTGTTGTTGTTGCAGTTTTGAACCCGCCACCCTCGGTATATGGGGCCGGCACCCTACTCACAGAGCCACAGGCACCACCCCTAGAATGCTAATTTTAAGAAACTAGGCACATCACACTTGGCAATGCTCACCACAGCCCCATCAGTCTTCTCCAGTGAGATAAGCCTCTAAATCAGGGGTCCTCAAACTATGGCCCTTGGGCCACATGCATTGGTGTGAATTGTATTTGTTCCCATTTTGTTTTTTACTTCAAAATAAGATATGTGCAATGTGCATAGGAATTTGTTCATAGATTTTTTTTTTAATTATAGTCCGGCCCTCCAGTGGTCTGAGGGACAGTGAATTGGCCCCCTGTTTAAAAAGTTTGAGGACGCCTGCTCTAAATGAATACTAGAGTACTAGAGGTTTGATCCAAGGTGACACCAATTGCTGCAATTTGGGAGTTGGACCTCCAAAGTAAAGCTGCCAGTAACTAAAACTGGTCCTCTGATGGGTTGGAATTCTGCCAACCTAAACTATTTTTTTTTAAAGGAGGAATTAATTAATCATTATCACTTCCTAGACATAAGTATATGAAATGTTTGTACTAAAACGGGGAATCCATTGAAAGAAAAGTGTAGTCCACCTATTCAAAGCTAGTTAAACTATCTTTTCAAATTGAATTTCCTTCCTAGCTTATCTCACCTGCTGTCTATCTGGCCTCTTCTAAACCCAGGCCTATAGGCTCAACCATCTTGCCCCCTCGTTAGGTACCCCTGAGGTGCTGAGTACTGCCTAAGCACAATTACTCTCTTTTGAATGAGGAGATAAAACACACAAGATAGTTAGAACAATCTCATGTGGGAAAACATCTGACAATGTGCAAAGGCATTAAGAATGACCAAGTTGTTGAAGGCTGGAGTTAGGGACAAAATGAAGTCAAAAGAGCAGGTACAATTTGCAGAGATAGAAGAAAGAAAGGCATGGGTGGGGCATAGGGCACATTTATAGCAGGAATCAGACTTCTTACCTCAAGGTTCTATCTCAGTGGTTCTCAACCTGTGGGTCACGACCCCTTTTTAACAATGAAAATACATTGCGGCATTCGGAAGGTTGAGAACCACTGTTCTATCTGATCATGAAATTGCAGCTTCTGAAGCAAATGGGGCATATGATAGTGCCAAATGCTAGAAGGAGTTTGATCCTGTACGCAGGAAGGAGCCATATTGATCTTAACACATAGGGGCCTGGTCATAGTGGTTTTTTAGCAGAATTCCTTCCTTGGCAGCGTGTATGAAGGATTAAAGTAACGATCCTTAAGGCAGGGAGGACAGTTGAAGGAGGCAGCAAAGTATTCTCGAGGAGTATGGCTCTGGGACTCAAAAGCAGTTTGAAGACAAGGTCAAAAACACAAACGATGATCTCTTTATAGTTCTAGAGTACTTTCTGTTACATTATCTCATGCGATTGATTCAAACAATCCTTTGAGAATAATATTGTTTGTCTCATTTTACAGATAAAGAGATTAAGACTCAAAGGGGCTAATTGCCTCACCCCTACCTGTTCTTCTGATAGGAACCTGGACTAGAACCTGGGTCTTTTCTTTCCTGATCCTTGTTCCTTCCAATACATTTATCTGCCTCATCTCTTACTGTTGTTTTTCATAACCATCTTAGCACACAGCCTAAGGAAATACCAGTGGGTGCTCAAAAACATCTTCAAGAATTAACACTGCTTAAAAAAAAAAAAAACAAGCCTAAGTTTCTTAGAAGAAACCTATGATGTAATTTTGAGTGATTTACTTGCTTATTCTGATGCTGTAGCATTCTCCACCCTGTCTAACCTGCCTATCCCTATGTCAATAAATACATTCAATAAGTCAAGTGCCAATTATGTTCCAGGCACTTCACTAGGTACTTGAGTTCTAGAAGTGAGTAGGGCAAAGCCCCTGAGCTCTTGTGGAACTCACATTCTCGTGCAGTACTGTCCAGCAGAACTTTCTGTGCTAGAGGGTATGTTCCATACCTTAACTGTCCAACATGGTAGCCACCAGGAATGTGGCCAATGTAACAAGGAACTGAATATTTGGTTTTATTTAGCATATGGCTACTAGTTAGTGTTTTGACCAGCACAGCTCGAATGGCTTAATAGAATGATTTTACAGGTAATAGTGAGGGGAACTCAGACAACTATACTAAGTTACTGACAACTCAGACAACTATACTGGTTACTAAGACAACTATAGGGGGAAATGAGTCTTTTGTGACAGTAATGGAGACTTTCATTCTGATTATTGCTGCCACTCTAGAAATGAAGATGGGCCTTTTAGCCTCCTCTCTTCTGTTCAAAGAAATTATCTTTCTGATAAGCCAAAACTGGCACCTCCATTTTCGTGAAGGATTATTCTCTCTGGGTCTTTGTTACAGAACACAGAAGAGTGATCAGGGGACCCAACCTGTATTGCATCTGGGGGAAGAGCTGGAGGGGTCAGGCTGTGCACTCATGGCTTAGAGAGAGAGTATGGGGTCCCTTCAAGTTTTGGATAAAGCAGAGTAAGGCTGGAGGCTGCCACCAGAAGGGGGCTAGAGTACGAAATGGTTGCTTTGTGCTGCATTGGGTGTCATAAATTTGATTCCTGCTTTGGTAGCTGGCCTCAGTTGCCATGACCCCTTCCTCCCTGCTACAGGCTGCTCATCGGGATTAGCTCATGCATCTGTTTGTCCACTCAGTATTATCTGGGGTTAAGGAGCCAGCCCAACTTCCTCCCTGTCGGGGGTAGAAGGAGAAGAGGACCCACAGTGCACAGGAATTCACAGCCCATTAGAACAGGAGGGGCCTTTGAGATCTATGTAGGCTGAAAGGTTGGGGGAACTTTCCCAAGGTCATACAGTTAGTGGCAGAGCCAGGAATAGAAGCCTCACTGTACCCCCAGCCTGGTTCTTCCCACAGTCAGTCAAAAGAGGGAGAAATGTTGGAGGGGTGGAATAAGCACCTGACAAGGGTCTGTGGGCCTGGGGTTCTGAGCCCTGCACCTCAGGTGACCTTAAAGGAGTCCCTTTTTCTTCTTGAAGTCTCAGTTCCCTGTACCATGTGATGGAGAGGTCAGACCACATGATTCTCTCCTCTCCACGTTCAGTGCTGAGTGTCTCTGCTCAGGCTTCAGTGAAGCTGCAGAGCTCTTAAGCATGTTTAATGAGACATAATCCCCATTGCCAGTCTCAGACTGCACGTCACCATGAATTCAGGCTAACGCATAAGCACGGGACTGTTTAGCTCCACTCCCCTCTCTCAGCGTCTCAGTTTCCCACCTTGTCTCTCAGAAGACTCAGGTGACTCACATAGCAGTTGGCCTCTTGGCTTGTCGTCTTCTATGGAAAGGACCTCAACATTTCGTACTTTTTTCTTCTTTAAAGGAAAATGAAGGTCAGGTTATGGGTTTGAAGAGAAACGGGAACAATTGGGGCCAGAGGGTGTGGCTACTTGCAGTGCTGATCTGCCACCGAGGGGTTTTGTCCACCCAACTCCAGAAAACCCTCCAGGATGGCCAGTGTGGTGGCTTACACCTGTAATCTTAGCACTTGGGAGGCTGAGGCAGGTGCATTGCTTGAGCTCAGAAGCTGGAGACAGCCTAAGCAAGAGTGAGACCCCCATCTCTATTAAGAATAGAAAAACTAGCCAGGAGTCATGGTGGGTGCTTGTAGTCCCAGCTACTTCGGAGGCTGATGCCAGAAGATCTCTTGAGCCCAAGAGTTTGAGGTTGCTGTGAGCTATAATGACGCTATGTCACTCTACCCAGGGCGACAGAGTAAGACTATCTCAAAAAAAAAAAAAAAGAAAGAAAAGAAAAGAAAAGCCCGAAACATGCCTGAAAATGGGTCTGCAAAAGAAGGCACGCCCTCTGCCCCCAAATCAGAGCAATTTGGTTCTTAGCCCTGAGAGGATTATCTCTGCTTCCTACCCAAGGCAGGCCTTATCTCCCAAGGAGGAAGCAAGGCAGGGAAGAAGCGACTCCTTTAGGATCCTCCTCTGAACTGGGGATAGAAGTCAACATAGTCTTTGTCAACTCAGGCTCAAGGTCCTATAATTCTAAGACTGGATTTATATTCAGAAAGGGGAAAAGAACAAACTGAGAAGTGCTTTTGTAAACCTCATGGCTAAGAACAAACCCTGTTATAAACATAGGTAAGTCATTGTAATCAGCTTGCTTTTCATTGCTTTGGTTAATTTGATTGCCTGTTTCCTGGGGCTGGAGCTAATTACAGCAGCCTTTTGTGTCCTCACGTTGCAGTGTCCCTCTCCCCCTTCCCACAGGAGCGCTGGACACAGGTGTTCCCGGGCAGTTTATGAGCTGGTTACGGAAGAGGGACATGAATTAAGATGGAAGGAATCAAGCCCAATTTAGACATAAGCACTGCCATGTGTTGGCCTAACAGGAACCAAGGCCGACCACCTTCAGGGGTGTCCTCTGAATGTGGCAGTAAGAAGGAACTGTGCGGAGAATTGTCAAAAGTATTTGGCCTTGAAACCCATGCAGAGCTACACAGAGCTGAGTCAGGTCCTCTCTGCGCTCCAGAAATGTGGAACTGTGACTTGATAATTGGAGCCAGGGACTGTATTGGATTCTTAAACTTGCACATTTGGAAGCTGATGCCCAATATTACTGCCCTCCTCTAAGCCTGTTCCCCATCTTCACCATTTGCCTCCAAGACCAGCCCTGAGGATGAAATAAGATACTGTTACGTGAGCAAATGTACCTAGAGCAGACTTTAATGCAAAGTCCTTCTCGTGTATCCTTCTTTTCCTGCCTCCTCCCCTCGTCACCCCATTTATTTTCAAGTGTCTAGTTCCTAAATCCCAGAGAAAGGGCCATTTGGGGCTATTTGCAGACTCACCCTTTTGCTTCTTACTGTCAGTTGCAGCAGTTGCCAGGAAAATGAGTTGCAATCGTGAGATTCCCTGGTGGCTCCCCGGTGTGGAGGGTCATGACAGGCCCTGGGGACAGCCAACCTTGAGGAAGTCAAGGGAGGAAGCTGGACTCCCCAGGGCAGGGCTAAGCCCTGAGGGAGGAATCCTCTATCCACCCTGCCAGGACCATGCTTGTAGGGCCAAAGGCAGGCCACAGCATCATCTCTCGAGCTGCCCTCTATGGCAGGGATGGATCCCAAGGCCTCTCAAATTTGCACTGGCCTAGGAGCTCAAGAGGCTGTCCTAGAACAAAATCAATCTAAGCAAAAAAGGCAGAAACACCCCCCTGTAATGTGTAGAGAGCAATCTGGGAAGTTAGGAGACCAGGCTTCCTGTCCTGGACAATCACTTACCTCTGTAGGTCTTAATTTCTCATCTGTAATGGGAGAGGATTAAACTAAGTGACCTTGATCTGCAAGGCCTGAGATTCTGTAAGCATAGCATCCTAAGTATCATATTTTAATGTATATGCCATTACCAGGTCCTGAGTATTTTTGCTACACACATACACACCCCCACACACAGCTTGGTGTCACACTCAGGGGTGCCTGATACAATAAGGAATGTGTTATAGTAGATGTCATGACTGAATGTTTGAGTCCCCCCAATTTCATTGTTGGAATTTTTACTTCCAAGGTGACATTTGAAAGGTATAAATGAAGGTGGCCACAGAGGCCTCAGTGGAGATGTTCAGCCAAAGGCAAGATTTTTTGAAATGGGAGAATGACCTGCCTGGGCAGTGCAAAGGTGACATCTGTGCCTGGGGGCAATTAGAGACCCTTTTATATGGGGCTATAGGGGGTGGGCACATTCCATAGCTTGTTTGGAAACTTAGAGTCTTCTGGCTGGAACTTCTAGGGGTGGGCCAGCCAGATACTTTGTGTCTGTCTTAGGAGAGGAGGAAGAGGAAGAAAAGCCATTGTGTGTGGCTGCATTATGCCCCCCAACAATTGTACTGGGGAGAGGCCTTCAAGAGTTCATGAAAGTGGAGCCCCCATGAGTGGGATTGATACCCTTATAAAAAGAATCCCAGAGGGTTCTCTCACCCTCATTATACCAGTTGAGGATACAAGGATTTGAGCCAGGGTCCTCCTACGACCCTGACCCTGCAGGCATCCTGATCTGCGGCTTCCAGTCTCTAGAACCCTGAGAAATGCATTTCTGTTGTTATAAGCCACCTAGTCTGTGGTGCTTTGTTATAGAAATGCAAGTGAACTAAGACCACACCCACGTTTCAGGCTATGAGGCATTAGATAACTGGGCTATATTTTCTCAATCCATAATGTAAAATTAATAATTACCTTTTTGGTCTCTGTTTTCTTCCCTACTAAGGTAGGGCTCTGACCAGTAAGGGTTCTAAGTGTTCAGAAACCCAGAGAGAAGACCAGACCCTATTTAAAAATGTAGCCAATCCTTTGAGTCAAGGCTTCCTTGGGGCCCCTAGTCTGGCAAGAGCTTCGGTGTGTTCATTGCATGTCAAAGATGTCAAAGATCAAGTTGCCTGACGCCCTGAGCTCTGGGAGCTGAGGCACTGAAGGAAAGAGAAATGGCAGGAGGGACAGGCTAGGGGGCTGTAGTTGGCTGCCTGGAGAGTATCAGACCCCTCTCACTTCCTGGCGTGTTTGGTAAAGTCCCATTTATAATCTATAACGTACCCCCATAAAACGGGAAGCAGTAAATCATTTCAGGAAATTGAGCCTGGCCTGTCTCAGCAGCTTAGCAGTTAGAACAGGCAGGGTAGAATTTCCTGAGATTTCAGCTGCAGAGCAAATCTCCAAAGCATCAGCTAAGACTGTTTTACCAAAGGAGTCCATCCAAGAGAATCCCAGAGTAGGCTTAACCCTAGAGTTGGGGAAAGTTGGGGCGGGCAGTCAGTGGTGGGGACTAAGGGGAAACCCAGCAGCTGTAGAACACAGACCCTGTGCTGGGCTCTAAGCTGGCTACCTCTTTAAGGGCATGGCATAAGAAATTAGACTGATTGGCCTTAGTTTACAAATGCAGGGACTGTGCTTAGAGAAGATATATCTGTCTGATTCTGAAACTGTCTTCCTTGGCACTCTGCTCTACTCCCCCAAGCCCTTTTTTAAGACAGAGTCTCAAAGTGTCACCTTGGGAAGAGTGCCCTGGTGTCATAGCTCACAGCAACCTCCAACTCTTGGGCTCAAGCCATCCTTTTTCCTTAGTTTTTCTATTTTTAGTAGAGACGGAGTCTTGAACTCCAGAGCTCAAGCAATCCACCCACCTCAGCTTCCCAGAGTGCTAGGATTACAGGTGTGAGCCACCGTATCCGGCCTCTACTCCCTTTTCTAAGACACCAAGGCTTAACTCTTGGCCTAGAATGGCCCAAATCAAGTTTTAACTCGTGGCAGGAATGAGATGCAATGTGCTCATGATGGAGTCACATCAGCAGCTTCCACTGGGCCTGGGATGGGGGCCCTCCATCCCCTGCATGAAATGTCTTAGGCCCTTCAGTGCTGAACTTAGTCACACCTGTTCATCTCATGTACATCCCATGTTCCTTTCCTGCCTATGTCCCCCTTCCTGAAAACCTAGGTGTACTTATTTTTTATTACTCAATCCTAAAAATACACAATTTATTATTTCCCAGATTATTCGTGTATTATTATTTCTGTAAGCCAGGAGTCCAGGCATGGCTTAACTGAGTTCTCTGCTCAGAGTCTCACAAGGTTGCAATCACAGCGTTGTCTGGGCTGAGCTTTCACCTGGAAGCTTGACTAGGGTCCATTTCTAAGCCCATTCAGGTGTCGGTAGAATTGATTTACTCTTAGCTGTGTGGCCAAGGGCCCTAGCTTTTTGCTGCGTGTTGAGCAGAAGCCGTTCTTTGGTGCTAGAGAAGCTGCTCTCTACCATGTGGCACTCTCCACAGGCAGTTCACAACATACCACTTCTTCAAGGCCAGCAGGAGAGTAAGTCCCTTAGAGTCTTGTTAGAATGGAACCACAAAAGTGACACCTACCACCTCTGCTATATTCTGTTGGACAAGCTGGAAGTTGAGTCATGGCTCTCACCTACACTCAAGGCCAGCGGGTTACACAAAGGAGTGAATACCAGAAGACAGGATTACTAGGGAGCCACCTGAGGGTCTGTCTGCCACATGATAGATAACACCTTTAACATCTCCATAAAGTTCACATTTTTTTAATTTAACATCTACTATGTGCCAAATACTGTGCCAGCTATTAGAGCTACAAAGAAAATAAGAAATACCCTCTGCTCCAAGCAGCTCACAGTTGATAGCAGAAGACAGATCATTTTTATATAATCGGAACTGTGAGTGTCCAGACCAGGCAGAGACAGCTTCTTGGAGGAGATAAAAACCAAGTGGAGTGTTAAGTTCAGGCAGGAGCTAGCCAGGTAAGGGAGGGTACAAGTGAAAGAAAAAGGAACTAGTAGGAGAAAGGTTTGAATGTGAGAGAAAGGCCAGGGGGCAGGATATTGGAGAGTGAAGCTGAGGCACTAGATAGGAGTGAGGCCATGGAGGGTGCCATGTGCCAATGTGAGGACTTTATACCTACTTTTGGAGATGAAGATCATTAAATACAGTATGCTTTACATTGTTGAATCCCAGATGGCAGGAGGTGTCTATCCAAGACAGTCTGCTCCAGCCTGAGTCCCTGCAACCCGCACTCCTCTTTATGCCCCTACCACATCCCATGTGACCATCCTAGTAGACCTCCAAGACTGTTCAGTTTCTTTTTGCTAGCCTGGGTTTTGGTTTCCATGCATATCTATCTATCTATCTATCTATCTATCTATCTATCTATCTATCTATCTATCTCTTTCTCTCTCTCCTGGGTTTTAGTCTCTCTCTCTCTCTTTTTGGAGATAGCATCTTACTCAGTTGCCCAGGGGTCAAGTACCATGGTGTCACAGCTCACAGCAACCTCAAACTCTTGGGCTCAAGCAATTCTCTTGCCTCACCTTCTTGAGTAGCTGGGGCTACAGGAATCCACCACAACATCCAGCTAATTTTTCTATTTTTAGTAGAGACAGGGGTCTCACTCTTGCTCAGGCTGGCTCAAACTTCTGAGCTCAACCAATATACTTGACTCGGCCTCCCAGAATGCTAGGATTACATGTATGAGCCACCGTGCCTGGGCTCCGTGCATGCCTCTTGAAATAAGTGACCAGCAGAGTGAGATTTGACCGCAGTTGTTTTTGCCACAACAGCATTTCCTCTTGACCTATGCTTTCATTTGGAAGAGTTTCAGGTCTTTCCTGAGTATCAGTCGGCAGGACTGATGCCACAGAGGGTGATTTCTCCTCAGCAGTATCTCTCTCTCTCTACTGTCCTTTGAAGGTCACCCAAGAATCTCATGATTCCAACTCATTTTCCTGGTGAAGAACCCTCAGCTTAATTCTCCATATCCAGGACTCATGTTTGCTCGCATGCTTCTGATTGAAATTGACCTCAGTCTTTCAGTGGCAGGGGAGCGGTCCCAAGTGAACATGCAGACAAGAGCATGGCTTTGAAATCAGACCTGGGTTTCATACCAGATCTGTCTCTGACTGAGTTGCCCTGAATAATGTTCACCCTCAGTTTTTGTCATGTGTAAAGTGGGCCTACCCCACCAAATTGGCATAAGGATAATTGAGATGATAATTACAAATTGCATAGCCTATTAGGTATATCATTAATGTTAGCCTCCTTCCTTTTCCCTGATCTGTTTGGTGAAGTGGTGATATGACGACTTTCCTTGAGGGTGGGACCCATGTTTCCCTTTCTTTATATTTATAGCTTTTAAGGCCATTTCTGGCAACAGGGCTTAACTCAATACATGCTTGTCAAAGGGATATTTAATTGAATGAATAAATGAATGAACTGTTGGATCAAGAAAACAGTGCCACCACGTTTTATAGACAGTGCATGTAGAAGGTGATCATTCCACTTCACATTACGAGGGTCTAGGAACACGATGGCTACGGCTGGTGCTGACACCTATCTGCTCCGCTCCTGACTCCGGGGAGGATACGGGGCCCAGTGGCTCAGCACACACCAGGGTGCCACATCCTGCCTTTTGAGCTATGTGACCTGTGCCAAGCTACACAGCCTCTCCAAGGCTCGCTTTCCTTACCCTTGCAAGGAGGGAAACAAAGGCAGCTGCCTTAAAAGATTGAGGCATATTTAAAATGCTTAGCCCCATTCCTGGCTGGTGGTAAACATTCAATAAATGCCAACTAATAAATTACTTATGAGCACAAGCCTAGAAGGGCAATGGCAGTTTTCTCTGGTCTGTGTACGTTTTCTCTGACCCCACCAAGTCTGTGAGTCAGACAGAGCCTCTGATGTAGCTTTGGACTGAAACCATTTGAGAGAGAGTAAAAATCATCTGTGTTTAAGTATTTTTAGCTAATTCTAGTGGTTTAGAGGGAGAGGAAGGGTAGAAATGAGAGGAGAAAGAAACGAGTCTCTTGTCATCTGCAGACTAAAAGGACTCCTCACTTGCCTCTGCTTCGCCCAGATTTTTTTTTCTTTTTTGGACAGGTGGAGTAGGGGCTGTACCCTCTCTCTGTTGTAAATCCACCTTCCCAGTCATTGGAGTACAGATTAGCCACACTGACCCACACTGCTCCTTTGCTCTGTGAGATCCAGCCGTACCTCAGAGCTGACCATGGAGCCCAGTGGGCGAGACAGAGCAGGGTCCTCATCACACCTCTGCCCTACATGAATGAGCGATGCTGAACAATTCTTTCAACCCCTCTGTTGCCTCCTTTGACTTATCCATTAAATAAGAATTACAATGATGTCCTACCCACTTCGGAGCTGTCACGATGATCCACGAGAGTGATGATGTAAAAGTCTTAAGAACAGCTTCAGCACTGCCGTGGGCTGGCCTTGCCCACTGTTTCCCTAAGTGAGCTCCTTCCTTCCCCCACCCCAGGAGCAGCCATTGCATTCTCAGTTTTTGGTATCTTCCCCCCAGAACCTTTTCTGTCATTTGACACACCACAGAGCACATCCTCATCTGGCTGCCTCTTTGAAAGACATCTGGGGGCTCCCTGCGACTCTGCATGAGCCTTCCGCACTGCCCAGCGCCCCCTGGACACAAAGCCTTTCTACTCACTGGACATCTTTGCCCCAGACCTGATGAGCCTTCCCCTGTGGGGACACACAACTGACCCCTGTTCCTCCAGGGGTGCCTGATATCCATGGGAACCTGTAACCAACCTAGAGATGGAATCTCCCGAACTGACAAAGAATCAGAGGCTGACACCTTAAATGTGAAATTAAACCAAGAGGCTAGTTAAGAGGACTGACCCACATTCCAGTTTCCACTCCAGGAAAAGTCCTGGAGAGGATCTAGTCCTAAAAATACACATCACAGCCATATTTATTGACACCTATTATAAGCAGGGAACTGTGCTAAATGTTTACCTCTGTGATCTCGTCCTGGGATCACCATCCCAGTTCACTGTTGTCCTTGAGTAAGACCAAGGTAGCTTCTGATCCTGGTTCTCGGGAAATAATAATAGTTCAATATGTACGTATTCAATGGATTGAACTTTTGAAACATGTCTTCTTCCCTTGGGAGGTAGTCAGGCAGGCTGTGATTTTACTACTGGGCAGAATGGGAATAAAGACTCTGCAGGGAGTGCTGGTGACAGGATCTGAAGATCTGAGGAAAAAGACAACTCTGGCCAACTGAAGGCTGTAGGCGCCTTGCTCCAGGCTGCCACACCTCTCTTTGGAAAGTGCAGACAGAGCAGAAATTCACACCCTCCATCAGCAGCCTGGATGACAACAGACAATGGTGGAAATGTTGCTTTTGTTTTTCATTCCCCCTGCTCAGAGCTCTCAGCGACTCCCCATCTTCTTCCTGGGTGAATCTAAACTCCCCTGCCTGGTTCCCAACAATCTGCAGTGTCCATCTTGTCTCCAGTCCTCTGCAATGGTCACCCAGTGCTGGCTGGCTCCCGCTCTGTGCCTTTCCTAGTGTTATTGCCTTATCTGAGAAGCTTGTCTCACCCCCTAAATCCCATGCACTCCTCAAGACCTGCCCAGATGGCTGTAGATTATTTAAACAGAGAAAGGATCTGGGTCTGCTGCTGCCCAGTCTTGAAATATTCCTATTAGCAGGGAATGTACAGACATTTGTTCTAGGGAAATTGCAGAGATTGATTCGATAATACGCATAGGCGTATGTGCAAATGTTATTTCTGTTAAGTACCTAATATATGCCAGACACTGTGCTGAGCTCTTCAAGTACATTATCTGATATGAATCATTATTCTACCCTGCAAGGTAGGTATTATCTTCATTTAAGAGACTGGGAAAATGAGTCTCAGGATAATTAACTTGTCCACAGTCCCACAGCTAGCGAAAGTCTGGCTCCCAAGAACGTGCTCTTTTTACACTGCCAACACTCCTACCTGTGCCTCTGTGCAGAAAAAAACCTATTGATCTTGATGAGAGGAAAGGCATTGTCTAGATCCTAGAGAGACTTATAACAGAGGCAAAGAGAAATGCGTTTTATTATGTCACCACCCATGGTCTAATGGCTGGTTTCCCAAGTTCAAACGGCTGCCTCCCTATAGCAGAGGCTACAGCTCCAGCCCCTTTTAGCATGAACAAAACATGGCCTCCTGTATGGACTGCTGGGCACTGCCACATAAAAACATCAGGAAACGTAAACAGCATTTTCCCTGCTAGCTACCCCAGAGAAGAGCTGCCTAATAGGCTCTTTATGGGTTAGAAAATAGAGTCTTCTTGATAGGAGGGAAAGATGCATTGCCATAGGTTGGAGTCAGTCTTTCAGCTGGAAGGCCTGCTTAAGGCTCCAAATAGCTCAGAAATTTTCCCTCCTTCTCTGATTAGTTTTATTAAAAAGCCCAGAGCCTTTTCCTTCCAGTTGGCTGGGAGTGGGGGTGGGGGTGGTGGCAGTGGCATCCCTAGCAGGCATGCATCCATTGATTGTTAGATGTGTGGCTCACAACAGCTGAAAGCACCGGCCATTAACCCCAGCTAACTGAAAGGGTTCTCCGCCAGGAGACTGACCCTGATATTGGGTCTTTATGATCAATATATCTTTCTCCATTAGTTTCATTTCCGCGGAAGGAAATGGGCAGGGCCATTATGGTTGTTAGTGACAGGCCTATCTCCCACCCTCCCATGGGGGCAGCTCTTGGGGATGAGGTCGTTGAACTGAACTGCCTCCAAGCTCTTTGCAAGCCTGTTATACTGGCCTTGGTGACAAAAAGTAACTGGAACTCCTTGTGTGAAAGAGATAGAACAAATGATTTTATCATATAGGAACGAATGACCAGCTCCACCAGCTACAGAAAAGGGTGGTGTGAATGTGAGCACATTTGGAAGGAGTTTGTCTGGTCTAAGTACGGTCTTGCCTGGCTGTAAGGAGGAATGGACAGGTTGGTATTGAGAGTTTATGCCACAGAAGAATCACTGTTAATCACTTTCGGCTGCTTCTGAGGACCTTAGGACACTGTATAGATTCCATGTCTTTCTTTCTCACACTCCCTATAGGCTTGTTCATCACCTTTTTTTTTTTGTTAAGCCAGAGTTTTGCTCTGTTTCCTTAGGCTACAGTGTAGTGGCATCATCATAACTCACTACAACTTCAAACTCCTGGGCCCAAGCCATCCTCCTAGCCTCAGCCTCCTGAGTACTTGGGACTACAGGCATGTGCCACTGCACCTGGCTAATTTTTCTATTTTTAAAAGAGATGGGGCTCACTCTTGCTCAGGCTGGTCTTGAACTCCCGAGCTCAAGCAATCTCAGAGCTCTCCTGAGCTCTCAGCCTCCCAGAGCGCTGTAATTACAGGTGTGAGCCACCGTGCCTCACCATCACTTCGTTTTTTTAAGATGAAAATATTAAAGCACTGAGGTGAGAATGACTTTTCGGTGGGGGGTGGGAGGGATCTGAAAGCCAATGCCCGTGTTCTAGCTCCTGCAAGAACCTGCCAGGACAGTAGTACAAGGCCGATCCCTGGTTTACTTTAGCTGGGAAGGCTTGGCTAAGTCACCGCTGCTCCTCCTGGGCTTATGCAGCTATTAGGTGCTCCCTGAATGTTTCCCCCATGCTATTTGACCTGTGAGTGTTAGTTAAATGTGGGGCTGAATTTGCATGGACCTCACTGGCCATTGGTAGCACAGAGGGTGACCGTAGCCAAATGGAAGCCTCAACGTTGCACGGGTAGTGGGAGATAAGAGGGGCTTAGTGTGTGAACTCAGGGGACTCAAGTGCACTGCTTGGCCAGCATCTCCCACCCTGGCCACTGGCATGCCTAGCTCTGCTGGCTCCGTGCTGTGTGTCTGTCTGCACCACCCACATATCCAATAGCTCTGCACATAAGGGAGAACCATAGCTTTAACCAACCTGAACCAACAGGAGAGAAAAAGGACGTATGCTGACTACCATGTGGGGTGGAGCTGGATCTTTTCCAAAGGAAAGAGGTGGCATCTAAAAGGAACACCCATTCCTCAGCAAAAGCCCAAGAAGCAAGTTAATTCTGATGCATAGAAAAAAAGGTAGCGGGAAATTCTCCTTTCTAGATGAGCAGGATTTTTTGGTGTTTAGTCATAAAAGCTTTTTGTCTTTTTTTTTTATGTCTAGACTTGCACCTACAGAGACTGGGTTTGATTTTACTCACTTTTTTTTTTTTTTGGACGATAAAGAAAACCACTGATGATTTTACTAAGGTAAATATCAGGGGCACAGGCCCTCAGATAGACAGACAGCCTGGTCCCAAACTCATGAGTTTAAGCAATCCACAGGTTTGAGACCAGCCTAAGCCAGAGCAAGACCTCATCTCTAAAAATAGGGCATTGTGGCAAGCGCCTGTAGTCCCAGGTATTTGGGAGGCTGAGGCAAGAGAATCACTTGAGCCAAAGAGTTTGAGGTTGCTGTGAGCTATGACGCCATAGCACTCTACGGAGGGTGACAAAGTGAGGGGAAAAAAAATAATCTGAGGTCTCAAGACCCCTGACAGTTGAACCGTGAGGACGGGCTGGCCTTTTACTAAGCCACAAAGCTTAGTCATCTCCAGCGGTGAAAGGGAAAAGTGAAAATAGAGGATGGTATAGCTGCCGTGATATCCCGGGTCCTTCTCAGACTGGAGTGGAGACAGAAGCCTCTCCAAGTGAGATTGTGGCCTTTGTGAGTCAAGCGCAATCTTAAACTGCCCATCGTATTTGGCCCATGGATACAGAAGCAGTTGATAATTAGGAGAAGCAGCATAGGTGACATAATGGGGGATATAGCAATAGGAAGTTTTCACTTGGTCTTGTGTGTGTTTGCACGGGTTTGTCTTACCTGCCTCTGGATTGGGTATGCTTCCAGTCCCCTACCACACACCTGTGCCCCCAGCATTCTAGATTTCTACTCATCTTTGATAGTAATTATTTTTAAACAAACAAGGAAATATTCATTCCCCCCACAGCTGACAGATGCCAAGAGTATTATTCAAAGCCATAGCCATACCCTTATGCGCTTTTTGTATTTCAAGGGACTACTGTGGGTTAACTAAAGGGGGAGACTCTTGACAACAGAGAAACAAAGTGACTTTCCCCAAACCATAAAGCACAGGACTAAGAAGGAGTCTTCAAAGCTCTGACTGCGGTCAGGGTCATGGGGCAGCAGCAGGATGGGACAGGGCTGCCCATGCTATGGAGATGGGAAGGGTGGGTCAAGAGCCTCCTCTGGACTGGGAGTTCATACTGAGTTATGAACTTGGAGGGAGTTGTAGTGCGTGCTGAATAAATGGCTGTTAAGTTGCATTACCGGTCAGGTGATTTTGAGCCCCAGTTTGCTCATTTGTGTAATAGAATAAAAATAACTGCAGGACTGGAAGCTCTTATGAGTAGTTTGCTATATGAGATAATTTTCTCTTATTTATTTAGACAGTCTCACTCTGTTGCCCAGGCTTTAGTGCTGTGATGCCAAGCCTAGCTCACAGCAACCTCACACTCCTGGGTTCAAGCGATCCTCCTGCCTCAACCTTCCAAGTAACTGGGGCTGTAGGCACCCACCACAACACCCAGCTAGTTTTGCTATTTTTAGTAGAGACAGGGTCTTACTGTAGCTCAGGCTAGTCTCAAACTCCTGAGGGATCATTCTACCTGGGCCTCCCAGAGCGCTAGGATTGTAGGTGTCGGCCATCTCACCTGGCCATGGGATAATTTTCATCTGTCCCTCCAAGGAGACATTGTCCCCTCCAAGCTGCCTGCAGTCCCGCTGCCATATTCCTTCACTGAGAAAATGCAGGGAACAGGGAAGGAAACCAGACTCGATGGCTCCACTTGGTGACTGTGTTCTTCTCACCCCGTGTCCTGGGACCCTCCAGTCAAGAAGGCTCTGTGTGGAAGAGCAGAACTGCCATGTCTGCTTGGGGGCTGCCCTGAGAGCCAAATACAGAACTGGGGTCAAGAGTTTGGTGTTCAAATCATGAATTCACTAATGTATTTAAAAAAGCAAAATTAACCGTCTGACCCCCCAAGATTAACAACTTCTCAGGGTACTTCTTTCACAGACTTGTGGACTTTTCATCACAGCCTCCAGAACCAGCCACTGGAATGAGACAACCACAGAGGTGACTCAAACAGCTGGCTGGTCAGGGTGCCCAGGCGCCGGGAAGCTCTTAAAACCCAGCTTCGTACATTTATCATGAGGGGTTAACTCTGTTAAGTGCCTGGTACATAAAGGCCTTCAACCCTTGTGGACCTCCTTATTCTTAGTTTTCTCCTACTAGAGAAACAAATAGATGGAGGGTCACTGCTTGTCGGGTGTTCTCAGCCCCACATGTCCTGTTGGGCAGCCTCAGACCATCCTATGCAGATGTTCATAAAACACAGCAAAAGCTTCAGATATTTCTACCTAAATGCATTTTGCATTTTATATATAAACCTCACATTATTTTTTAAATATACCCTAAACGTCCTTTGTAGCACCCATGGCTTCTTTGTGTGAACAGACTGTTCAACTGGGAAAAGTAGGAATTGAATTCCATCCAAACTTGCCCCTCCCCCAGCCTAGTGTAGACTGTTAAATTGACTTTGAGGGAAGAGAATGAGAGGTCCGATTAATGAGGCCATCTTTTAATTGAATTCAAACTCTTAGGTGTGGAAAAATTAACAATGGGTATCCTACAGGTTGAGAACATGTTTTCAAATCTTACAGTTTGGTATTAAATGTTTCCAGAATTTGAGATTGTCTTAGCCACATGAAGGAAAGATATAGTTTAATTTGGGCTGCATAGGGAGTTTCATCCACTTGGAGGATTACGTCCTTGACCCTGTTATCTTCTCTTTTCCTATACAAACAGGCCCTTGGATGCAGAGAACCACTGTGTAGAGTGGGAGTGCCCAGAGGCCATGAGAATGTCTCTATAAACCACCCAAAGCCAAGGGCAATATAACTCTGAATAAGTGGAAAGTTCAACAAATTACTTTCCTACTTAATTGGATCAGGTGTTACTATTCTGAGGGAATATATTTCCATTCCATTGGCATATATATTGCCTCTTATTTGTTACTACAGGAGTCAGCTATTAGAGTTGTCAAATGCTAACAAAGTAGGGAAACTCTCTTTTGAAGACTTGTGACAAGCCACTCTACAGAGCCGGGGGCCTGGGCTAACCTATCCACCTGAATCTGGGAGGTCTTCAAAATTTAAGGTCCTCGGTTTTGAACAAGTTTTTCCTTCAGACAGGAAAGAAGAACTCAATGGTGGCCCAGAAGAAATGTCTGGATTATAAAACAGAAAGACACAAGGACACATAATCAAGCTAACAAAAATCACAGTACCTAACAACACAACCTGTTAATACTTGGTCTAGCCATTAGCCTGAAGCAATGACTAAACTCACTATGTCCACTATCACATGCCCCCCGATTTGTTTCTCCTTCTGCCTTCTCATTCGGGAGATGTCTCCACCATCCACACAGATGTTCAAGCTACAATACCAGATCAGTCCCAGCTTTATTCAGTCAACAATCTAAACATTATTGGTGACATTCCCATTGTCACTGCTTCAATTCAACTTCTCACTGATCTACTGATCTCAACTGATCTACTGTCAAGGCCTTCTAAATAGTCTCCCAGCACGCAGCTTTATTTCCTTTATTCTGTCCCACAATCCAGGTCTGATCATGCTTCTCTGCCTTAATGCTAGGTCAGGTCCATGCTCTCTGAAACGGTGCATGAAGCCTGTGTGAGCTCTCCTGACTGCCCTTACAGCTTCATCTTTACCTCTCCTACCTTTTCAATTTTGGCTCTAGCATCTCCAAGCTCTAACTCCCCTGCACGTGCAGAGCTGTCTCTTCCATTCATATATTTGATCAGGCCATTCTCTCTACTTCAAATGGCCCCTCCCCTTTCCCTCTTTCTCTCAGCTTTTAAGGGCCAAACCAAACATCATTTCTTCTAAGACAGATTCCTAAACTTTCTCAGTTCACAGCACCTTCAGATAATTTTTAGATAATATTTTAGATAATACAGCACCTCTCAATAATCTTTATTATATAGAGCCTGTTGGCCAACACAAATACCTAACAGTTCTGTTTATTTCATAGTTAGATCCAAATACTTAAATAGGCATTTATGTCCTGACAACTTAGGAGCCATGTGAAAAAAAAAAAAAAACCACATAAATTTAAAGAAAAATAATTTTTTGTTTCACTCTTTAATAACCACAGCTGCTTACTCATAGGATATATGCTGGGCACTGCCCATCTGCTCAAACCTCAGAGTGTTCATACTGGACATCCTGATCCTATTTTCTGTTCCACATTGATTTTTGTTGGGTAGTTGGTTTTTACTACAACAGTTGCCAAAACCCCAGCTTCACACAGATGTAACATTAAGAGAAGTGCTTCGCAATCTAATAACTGCGAGTAGAACTATCTTGAGCTAAAGCTTATGTGGCGTGCAACGAATGATAAGTATTGCAATGTTTCTCTATTAAAATTTAAAATACCCTATGGCACCTCTTTTAGTTTGCTGTGGTTTACTGACCTGGAGTAGCTGGGTATACAATTTGGGAACCTCAGGCTTAGAAAATTCTCCCCTAATAACTCCCTTGGCACAGTGCACATCTCCACCATGGCCTTAGCACCTGCATTCTAAGAAGCTGCTTGTGCCTTTGTTTCTTTCTTGAAGGCTTTGAACTTCCTATGGGCAAGGATGATGCTTTCCTCCTCAGTGATGATACAGGGCCTAGGTGGTATCCAACTGGTAGAAAATGAAATAACAGGGAGGTCAGAAACACAGTCAAACCCTAGAGAACTAGGGTGGCCACAGAGGAAGTCAACCTGGATGCCAGTCAAGTTCAACTCTGTGGTTCTAAGAGGGAATGAGAAACTCTACTGGACCTGGAAATGGTACAGCCTGCAACTGCTCCGTCAGGCCTTAGTCAGCAAAGGCACCCAGAGGTGCCAACACAAAGCTACACTCAATAAACTTTTGGTTTTGTTTTTGGTTTCCTGGTAAGTTGCTTTTTTTTTTTTGTTTTTTTTGTTTTTTTGTACAGACATAGTCTCACTGTATGGCCCTCGGTAGAGTGCCATGGCGTCACACAGCTCACAGCAACCTCCAACTCCTGGGCTTAGGCGATTCTCTTGCCTCAGCCTCCCAAGTAGCTGGGACTACAGGCGCCCACCACAACACCTGGCTATTTTTTTGTTTTGCAGTTCAGCCAAGGCTGTGTTTGAACCCACCACCTTTGGCATATGGGGCCGACGCCCTACTCGCTGAGCCACAGGCACCGCCCTGTTTTTTTGTTGTTTTTTTTTTTCCGAAACAGAATCTCAGTCGCTTTGGGGTAGCGTGCCATGGGGTTATAGCTCACAGCAACCTCAAACTCTTGGACTCAAGTGATCCTCTTGCCTCAGCCTCTCAAGTAGCTGGGACTATATGCGCCCAACACAACGCCTGTATTTTTAGAAACAGGGATCTTGTTCTTGCTCAGGTTGCTCTGGAACCCGTGAGCTCAAGCAATCCACCCGCCGCTGCCTCCCAGAGTTCTAGGATTACAGGTGTGAGCCACTGTGCCTGGCCTTGGCAAGTGTTTTATAGGAGGAGAAGATAAAATAGAATGAAAGGAAAGAAGGGAGGGAGGGAGGGAAGGAGGATAGGACATAGGGGAAGGAAAGGAAGAGGGGAAAGAAGAAAGGAGAAATGCTGCTTTGTCTCAGGCAAACTACCAGGAAAGGGACTTTTCCTTTCCAAATCTCCCTCAAAGGAATGAGGGTATCTCTGTGACCCTGGGGCCAGACCAGCCTTGAATCCAGAAATCAGTGGAGAGTTCTGCACGTGGGAAGAACCCCAGACAGCAGTGTGGAATGAAGCCATCAGTGGGCTCTGCTTCTTCCTCCCTTTTTGGCTAATTTCCTCACAGCTGTGGCCTGATTTTTTGATTAGCCATTGTGTTTATCTTATTGGTGCTGTTCTTCCCTCATCTTCAGTAGGCATGAGAATTTGCAACTTTTTTTTTTTTCATCTTCTGCTGCAAATGAACTTGAGACATAACTGGGAAGGTTGGGACTAGGATCAGAAGTCAAATTTATGTTCACACATGATAGAACTTCAACAATTCAAATGTTCCACTGATTCTAACCAAGAAGCTTCCATTTAAATCATTAATTGCTATTATGTGTTGCTATAATTCAATGGTTGGGCACTGGCATTTCAGTTTAAAGGGATATCTCTCTTTTATCTGCTCAGTGTCTGAGTTGCTATGAGGGTGGCAAATGTTCAGCCTCAGTCTGGGGTTTAGGGTCCACCCCACACACTCCCACTTGCCCTTGGCACTGGCGCCACTGGATGGACCGTGGAGGTGGGGCTCTATGGCAACAGGCTTTCTTCAGCAGGGTGGAGAGGGGGAGACTTGTTCTATTGTACCCATGTTCAGTCTGTTCTGTGGGCAAAGTTCTGGAAACAAACTCAACCCAAATCAGTGCCAGCCTGGCAGTGGGCGAAAGGATAGCAGGGTTTCCCCATGACTCTTGACCTTAACAAAAATGTGACTTTACTCCTGCTACCTCCTGCCTAGGAAATTGCATACCCCTATTTCAGATAACTAACCAATTCCTAGAAACATTCAAAAAAAAAAAACTTTAAAGTATAATACTGGAAGATAGTTCTTTCTGGTGCTAACTTGAGCCCTTTGTGCCATAGCCAAAATTTGTTTTATTTTGGCTAACCCTTGTCGAAGAACGTGTTTCAGGTTCGATAATATTCCACAAAATTGAGGACTTCTTCAACAACTAGTCTTTACCAAAATGAAGAATTTGAATTTCTTTAACCTGTGTCATTGTCTTACCACCCAAACCTTTAATTAATCTTTTTTCATTTTTTTTCTTTGAACCCTTTCCAAAATTTGTCTTTTGCATTGTGGAGACCATAACTTAATTAGATCTTTCATTTCCAGAGGATACTCTTAGTGCTTTAGAAGAAATCAATTAAATTTCAGTTGGATATTTTTCATTGAAGGAAGGGGATAGAAAAAAAAAGAGAGAAATCGGTTCCTTTATATAAATAGCACATTGTCTGGTACCATAAATGAGTTTTCCTTTTCCCCATTGTCTTTGAAACAATGGGTTCCTTTTTAGTGAATTTACTCCCTCAGAGATTCTAACCTCTGAAACATCATGACTTGCAAGTTCTTTTGTGGGTACATGACTTCTGTATGGAAGAAAGCGAGAGGAGGGGGCCTCTGATTGTCTAGGAAGCCATGAGCAAGTTCAGTGGTAGCAGCTCAGTTTCTTGTCAGGGCACAGGAACTTGCACTTCTAGACTGTTCTGTACCAGCTCCTATTCCAAGGGAATCAAAGAGGTCTGTCTCGCTTTTCCACAACTTCATCTTCCTGTAAGATGTCTCTTACATTGCTGTTCTTGTTAGCTGTGCACATTTTTTTGTACTGATCATTTGACATCCATGCTCATGTTTTCATGGAGGAAAAAGAGGGTCTTTAACTTAGCTTTCTGCTGCCGAGCAGAGGATAGAGCATGGCCTTGGATTGGTACCTGGATTCTGGCCTGGGCTCAGCCGTCACCTTAGCTAGGCTGCTTTGAGTATGTGTCTTTGCTTCTTTCCACATTGAGTTTTCTCTTGGGCAAAATGAAGAAGTTGGAAGGATCTCTAGGCCCCTTCCAAGCCAACCCTGAGGTTCTTACAGCATCGATCATTCTAATTACTCCGTGAGTGGGCAGGACAGGGAAGGAGGAGATGTCTCAGCAGCTAGTTGGGAAAAGAATGCTCAAAAAGATTGTCAGCTTAACTCGGATTCTCTGTCATTTCTTGTGCCCCACTCTGAATCAATTTAGTAAAGGGACAAGAATAACTCATTGATCACCTACAAGGTGTCAGGCCCCATCCACGGCTCCTTCTGTTCACTAGCTCATTCAATCTTCACACCCCTCCATACAGAGGTGTACTAAATTGTCTTCCACCTCTACGGCCACCACACTCCTCCCACTCCCCCCCAGTCAGATGTGTCCACACCCTTTAGGTCTCCCATGAAATGTCCCATCCTCAGTGCAGCCTTCCCTGACCCTGAGGCCAGATTAGGCCTCCCTGCCTACGTACGTTCTCAGGGTTCCCTATGCTTTCCCTCCATTGCAGACTAACACCAACGTAATGAAATGCTTATCCGCACAGTTAATATTTTCAAAACTCCTTCTGGGAAGGAACCATATGTGTCTTTATTCCTAGAGCCTAGCGCAGTGCTGACAAAATAGTCTAGCTTCAGTTTTTACTAAATAAATATAAGCGGGAAAGCAGGAAAGAGTGAAAGGATGGATGCTTTGATGACTAGCAAAGCTGGACACCAACCCAGCACTGTCTGGCTGCTGGAGACCTGGCTGTAATTTCAGAAGAGCTCTCCTTGTGCACTTCTGCAGAGAGGGCTGCTGCTGGAACCATCCCGTGGATATCCACTGGCTACTAGTACAGCTTTGAGTTGTTCCTCTAGAAGTGGGAATACAGATTTACTGCTCTGGTCATTCTCTTTTGCCTGGTGCCCCTTGTCCCCATAGGTGTCTATAAAGTAGTTGGGATTATGGATCCAGGCTGGGGCTATTGGTTTTGGTTGGAAGTGGGTGGAGGGAGGCAACGAATTGCACCAAACCAATTGTCTCTGTGGGCGTTCAGTCCCACGTCCTAATAACCATCAGCACCACTTCTAACCAATTCTGCCAAGGGGCTGCAACAACAATGTGCTCTGTCTGGGATCTGGGTCAGTAAGAATGAGTGGGTGAAGAGGAAGGAGGAAAAACCAAGACACGACAACCTTTTAGAGAACCAAAAATAAAACACTAATGTGGAAACTGCTGAAAATAGACTGCTGGGGCTGTCAGGCTGCATGCAAATCTGATGCTAATTGCATGGAAATTAATTACAAGTCCTAACTTCCATATGCCTTGATATGACCCTGGGGGAAAACCTGCTGCAGGCGTCTCCCCCACGCCACAGAGGAGTGAGTGGAACACAGGCTTTGATGTTGCCTCCTTCACACTCAACTCTGCGCTACAGCGAGGAAAGCTGAGAGGAGGCTAAAAATACTAACAATACAAATGTGTTTTTTTTTTCTTCCAGACAAAAAGCCTTGGCGTCCACAGGAGGAAGAAGTGTTCAGGCAGCATGTGACTGGTTGGTATGAAATAAATAAATTGAGAAAATAGCATATAATTAACTCTGAGCATATGTGGATGAGTGGGGCTGTGCAATCTGTCTCTAATGGACCCTTCCGGGGGGAGATGAGCCAGAAGATAGGGTGACAAGCCCATTTATCAAGTCAATGACCTCCTCTTCCCTGGACCCAGGGTGTGCTTCTGCTTGGTGCTGTTTAGAAAAATTCAAAGTATATCCAAGATAGAGCCCCTCTCACGATATCTGCCCCCTCCAGATTCCCTTCACAGGAGTGGGTACTGGGCAAATCCATTTAGAAAAAAGTCCTACCTAGGTTTTTCAATATGGCCTGGATAGATCCCACAAGGCAACCTTCCTGAGGGCTTTCGTTATATTTGCACCTACACGTGTCTAAGCGAGGACGGGCTGGGATGGAACTGCACTGCTGGCTTGGGAAAGGGTTTGGAGTTCATCTGAGAAGGTTTACTGGAGAGCAGGTTTAGGATTTTTTTGTTAGGGAGTTGTAGGATGAGGACGTTGTGTGACCAGCAGGAGAAGAGAAGTTGATGAGTCTGAGAATTGGTGTTAAGTGTGAGCTTCAAGGAGTAGGTTTCTAGAGTATGAATGGAAACCCTTCCCCGTGCAGCAGTGGGTGTGAAGCTCACGGAGGGCGGGTCTGCCTCTCGCTCTTCGCTCTTCCTTCCCTCCCATCATTCTCACGCGAGGCCCCCTTGACTCCCTCCTCTCTCACAGGTTGTTCTCCCACGTCGGTGACCCCTTTCTGGACGACCCCCTGCCCCGGGAGTATGTCCTCTACCTCCGCCCCACCGGCCCCTTAGCACAGAAGCTTTCCGACTTTTGGCAGCAGTCGAAGCAGATCTGCGGGAAGAACAAGGCGCACAACATCTTCCCCCACATCACCCTCTGCCAGTTCTTCATGGTGAGCTGCACCCCACCTGGGGGAGCCTGGCTCTCAGGGGCCCTCCAGCCCCTTGGGACCTGGAGTAAAAGCAAAGTTGCTTGGGAAGATGCAGACAGAGCCGTGGGCTCCTAGAGCTGGGTATTCCTTAAGGGAATTGGTATGGTCCATGGCAAGGGTCTCAGCCCAAGTCTTCCCTCTACATATCTGCTGAGGCCCAGGGGCACCCCAGGTCTGATGGAGCATCGTGGTGACCAAATGCTCCTGTGGGCTCCTCTGGGAGAGGTACACTGATCTGGCAGCCGGAACAGAGTCACTGATCTGGCTTCATCCTCGTCCATTCTCATCCCTCTCCCCTCTAATGACAGGGAAAGAGCAGAGACTAAGATCAGGGAACTAGAAGTATGGTCTAGAGACAGAGAAAAGTATTTTAGTGTTGTAGACACAATCCATTTTTTTTCTTCACTAACTCTAGAGAAAGCAAAGATACACTTTCCCTGCCACAGTTAGCTAGTCTATAATCCTAGCTGTTAGAAAGCTTAATGACCAAATGAAATCCCCCTCACTATAGTAAATGTAAATATATTTCATCTGCTTTAATGGAGAAGAGTTGATTTATCCACATATATCCAAGACAAAGCAGACTCGTAGCATTTTAAGACAGTTCTTTAAAAAACATTTTGCTTTAGATTCTGTAGATATATATTATCCCTACCTCACCCCCTTAAGTAAAAATATGTTCCTAACACTTTCCCTTTTACCATTCATTCTAGAAATTAAAGTGATTATCATTTCCTCTTAGTCATCCCAGGATCTTTCTCTGAAGCCTTTAGGGTTTTAGAGACACTCATTCTTTCTTCCAATGCTCTCAGGAAGGTAGGAGGATGATGTCACAGCTCCGTGAGACTCATTCCTGCCAACTATCCTGAGGGTGGAGGCACCGTCAACTTGTGATCATCGAAGAGGACTGGAAAAGGCACAGATGATGCAAAACACTAGAAAACAAGCATTTCATGCTGGATGCTGGACTCTATCTTGTCACATTCTTCCTTTGGCAATTTTTTTATCATGAGCAAGGAGAACATTTTTTCAATTGAGAAATAAATATTATATATACAGGGTGGCCAGAAAATGTGGGTGCAATTTAATATATTTAACATTTAAAATTGTTTTTAATATTTAAATTGCACACAAACTTTGTGGCCACCCTGTAAACATGATCGTTTAGTAAACATACGTTGGGGAGTGGCCAAATCTAGCTGGATTAGTTACATTTGCATTGCCTCCCACACTTATCATTTATTCGAGGTGAGAACACTTAAAATCTACACTTCCAGTAATTCTCAAGCATGCAGCACATTGTTGAGAACCATGGTCACCGTGTTGTACAATAGTCCTCCTGAACTGATTCCTTCCAGCTGAAAGTTCGTATCCTTGACCACCATCTCCCCAGTCCTACCCATTTTGCTTTCTACTAGGCAGGTCCTACTGCATTTTGGCCGTGTTCACTGGGGCTACTTAAGAGCAAGGAAATGAGGGGAGAAGAGGGCTTGCATTCCCCAATTTAATTTACCAGCTAAATAGTCTGTGTCCCGATAATTGGGAGTCTGCAGTTCTCTCTCCCCACAGACGGGAGTGATAGCTCAGTAATTGTGTTATCAGCCTCCAGTCTCTGGGGAGGGGCGCCAGTACAGTGTAGCTGCAGACCCCCACATCTCACGGGCGCTGCTTGAAGCCTGCTGCTTTTTCCCTGCCAGTGTGAAGACAGTAAGGTGGATGCCCTGGGGGAGGCCCTGCAGACCACTGTCAGCCGCTGGAAATGCAAGTTCTCAGCCCCATTGCCCCTCGAGCTCTATACCTCTTCCAACTTCATCGGCCTCTTCGTGAAAGAAGACAGTGCCGAGGTCCTCAAGAAGTTTGCTGCTGACTTTGCTGCGGAGGCTGCATCCAAAACCGGTGAGTGAACACAGCTGCCACGCCAGCCACATGAGTCAAAAAAAGGTGGGAAGGAAAATGGATGGGAAATGTTTGTAGAGGAGCACAACGGAGTCAAGAGGTGGAGGGGCTGCAGGAATGGGCGCATGTGACAAAGGACACTGCATTCACCTCTCAGCACCCTGGGAAAAATATACAACTACGGTTCTGTAGACCTCTGGAGAGACTGTCCGAGGTGCACTCCCTCGGTTAGCTCGCTCCCTGTACATCCAAACAGCAGGGCGCAAGGGACTGTCCACTCCGAACTGGAGCGTGTGCCAGTGCAGCAGCTCCACCTCCTCCTCCCAATAGAGAATTAGGAAGCCTCCCGGGCTTCCCCTACAAGTCCCAGCATGCGGGTGTTTATCTGGCTCTCACCGTTCACTCCGTGAGGATCCCAAGCTTTTCTCAAAAGGGAAGCACAGGAGAAAGAAGAGTGGAACTACTTCACATTAAATTATCAGAAAATCCACTGAGCCAATGCCCTTCGACTTTCTGAAGCCTCAAAAGTCCTGTCTCACAAAGTAACTCCTTCAAGATGTCCTCTTCATGGAGCTCTCAGTTCAAGTCAACTGAGATTGCCCATCAGAGGAATTAGCTGACAGGGGTGCTTGAGGCAGGAGGCACAAGGAAGGGGCAAGAGGGAGAAGTTAGCAAAGCTGTCCCATCTGACTACAGGGACAAATAATGACCCAGCGGGGAGTGCGGGGGGAGCTCTGTGGCTCCCTCCAGAATGAAATCACCGTCAACAGGTACTTACTGGGCACCCACTTGGTGTTTACCCCTGAGAACTGCGGCAGAAAAGAGAACGAGTGGTTTCTCCTGACCAGAGGTGCAGTTAGGAAGCCAGTTGAGGCCCCACGCAGTAGCTGTGGGAAGAGGGAATGCAGCTCAGGTGCACTCTATTGACCCTCACGGAGGAAAGACTGCATGGGAAGGGGCTGGTCAGGAAGCCCCGGCTGCAGGGCCTTCCGGGGCTGGGGGGCTGGAGCACAGGCAGGACTGTGAGGCTGTGAGCAGCCGACGGTAGGGAGGCTGCCCTGATGGGGCACGGGGAGTGGGGGTGTGTGAATTGCACACTGAATGCCAATGTTAAGCTGGAGGAGACCCAGAGTTTGCCCACTGCACATTTTATGGTGGGGCAGACAAGGGGAAGACCTGAGCAAAGCCACACAACTTGCTCCTTAGCCTCCTGGCCCTTGACCTACAACTCACCTGCCATTGTTCCCACTGCTGTTTTCATCCCCAATTCAGGGTCTTTCCTCATCATTCCTATTTGCCAGAAAAGTCCCAAATAGGGCTTCAGACCCAGGAAGAGCATGATCGGGGCTCAGCACCTGCAGGATCGCAGTGAGCTTTCCACTCTCAGAAGGAACCGGGCCTGTAAGACACCTTCTGCCCTGGGGAGGGGTCGCCTTACCCTCACCCAGGCTCCTCCTCCCCCACGGCCTAGTCTCAGGTGGGGCCAGACATTCCACAGGAGCTTCATATTTCAATGAAATCGCACAACAGAGAGACAAATTACTTCCTGTTCTTATCCCTCAGTCTCAAGAAAATGGCTTTTTTCATCCCACAGTAGTGACTGTCAGAACCACTAAATCCTCACAAGAAACAAAAGTAATCCTGTAGCCACAAAACCCAAATCCCCGGCCAGTGAGGACAGTGGGTCTCAGCCCAGACGGCCGCAGATTTTGAGAGTGCTTCCTGAGTGACAAGTTGAGGCCCCGGTTTTCCACAAGGGAAAGAGGTAGGACCAGTCCCTTGCCAAAATTCTGCTGTCACTAAGACTTGGCTGGCTTCATTTTTCTGCCCTTGTGTGGCCCCCTGGTGGTGATCTGGAGAACTAGTGACCCTGCCCAGCGTGGCTGGTCCAGCTCCGTATTTATTACCAGTATGGAAGGCAGGCGATCACATTTTTGCCCCTGGGCCTGGAATTTATTCTTTGGTATTCCAGATGTTGGCGCATTCAGATACCTTCGTCAAGTGGATTTAGTGTCTCCCTACATTCTAGGTGACTTAAGATTCATCCATGTGTCTTCACTCATTTAACAAATACTGAAGGCCGGGCGCAGCGGCTCACACCTGTAATCCTAGCACTCTGCGAGGCTGAGGCGGGAGGATCCCTTAAGCTCAGGAATTCAAAACCAGCCTGAGTAAGAGCAAGACCCCATTTCTACTAAAAATAGAAGAATTAGCCAGACATTGAGGCAGGCGTGAGACTATGGCATACTAGCTTGGGCAACAGAGTGAGACTCTATCAAAAATAAATAAATAAATAGAAAAAAGAAAGAAAAGAAACAAATACTGCAAACCTACATAATATCCTGGGGGTGGCATGGATACAGTGTGAATAAGAGACAAACATCTCACAGAGCTTACACCAAAGAAATGCAATGGAATGTAACAGAAAAAGGACTTAAAACCCAAAGACCCAACTTCTAGTTCTGTCTTGGGCACCAATTGCTTTATGACTTGCCCAAGCCCCTTAATTTTTCAAGAGTTCTCCTAGTTGCAACTTCTCATTGTTCTAGTTTGGGCAGATGACAGACAATTCCTCCTCATTGTAAGTACAAAAGAGAAATAAAAGTCACTCCCTGAGGCAGCTGAGGGTTTTTTTTGTTTTGTTCTGTTTCCCGGGTATTGCAGTGTAATAGTCTATATATTTTAAACCAGAGCTTGTCAACCAAGGGCGATTTTGCTTCCTGGGGACATTTGGCAACATGTGAAATCATTTTCATAACTTGGAGGGTGCTGCTGGCATCTAGTAAGTAGAGGCCAAGAATGCCACAAACACCCTGTAATACTCACGAGATCTCCCACCCTCCCCAACAAATAATAATGCTGTTGAGAAACCCTGCTTTCAACTTTGCAAATATCCATCTTTCCTCTTTCATTTTTCCATTAGACTCGCCCAGAAGCTAAGAGACTTGATTGCAAAATGAAGGCAGTATCATCTTGAGAGTCAAACAATTATGAAATATACTTTGTATTTCTACATAAATTATTTTGTCCCTTTAGATTGCAGGTCCCTCATCTGAATGGTGGGGCTGGCGATAATCAACCGGAGGGGATGAGAAGAAATCAACCAAAAGGAATGCCCTGGGCAGACCTAGAGCTCCTACAAAGAGCCCTCTACATGCGTGGTGGCTCTTTGTCTCTTGAATAGTGGGCTGATAAGGAATCTCTTCCCCCTGCCACTTTATTCTGCTGCTGGGAAGGAGAGAAACAGTGTTTGTCTAGCCAGGGGACAGACTTCTTTGCTGTGTGGGAAGCAGAATTGATGAGCGCTGCTTTTTGTGTTCTCCCTTAAGTCTCCACCATTGCTATGATTACCACCTTCCAATAACTGACCTTTTTCTTTGTACAGAAGTACATGTGGAACCTCATAAGAAGCAGCTGCATGTGACCCTGGCTTACCACTTCCAAGCTAGTCACCTACCCACCCTAGAGAAACTTGCCCAGAACATTGACGTCAAACTAGGGTGTGACTGGGTGGCGACCATATTTTCTCGGGATATCCGATTTGCTAACCACGAGGTAATATCTCACTGCCCTTCCGGATGCTACCAGGTGTGGGGATGTGATCACAATCAGCAGCTTGCTGCTGCAGGGAAATGGGTACCAACAGGGACAAATGGAACAAGGAACTGAATTGGTTGGCCCAGGATTGTGTCCAGGCTGTACCCAACATATGGGGAAGCTTTCAGCACGCATCCTTCTCTGAGCGCCAAGTGGCTCATTTAGGTAACATCACCATGATTTTATCTGCCCTGCCAACCTTACTGGGATGATAAAGAAATGAAATGGGAGAACAGATAGAAAATATGTTGGAAAATTTTTTAATATGATATGAACTCATGGTGTTAGTAGAAGACATCATTCTGACCTTAACTGGGGTAAAGAACATATAAATACAAAGAGAAAAACAGAAATAAAACCTACAAAGACATAATCAATAGATATTTCCTGAGTATCTGTACCCTGCAAGGTATCATGGAACATACTAGAATTTTTTTTTTTTTTTTTTGAGACAGAGCCTAAAGCTTTCACCCAGGATAGAGTGCCGTGGCATCACAGCTCACAGCAACTTCCAATTCCTGGGCTTAAGCGATTCTCTTGCCCCAGCCTCCCATGTAGCTGAGATTACAGGTGCCCGCCACCACACCCAGCTATTTTTTTTTTTTTTGAGACAGAGCCTCAAGCTGTCGCCCTGGATAGAGTACTGTGGCATCACAGCTCACAGCAACCTCCAATTCCTGGGCTCAAGTGAGTCTCTTGCCTCCGCCTCCCAAGTAGCTGGGACTGCAGGCGCCTGCCACAACGCCCGGCCATTTTTTGGTTGCAGCCGTCATTGTTGTTTGGTGGGCCCAGGCTGGATTCGAACCCGCCAGCTCAGGTGTACGTGGCTGGCGCCTTAGCCCGCTGAGCCACAGGC
>CAUYRH010132115.1:0-10523 GCA_963574655.1 Perodicticus potto
AGGAGACACCTGTGCCTTGGTGTCTCCTTCACTTTACACTTAGGACTAAATGAGGAACCCCCATTTCCTATGCCTAGGTCAATTTCATGTGAATTTCCTAGGCCTCAATTCCATGAATGGACTGTGTCCATTCATTGATACATTCATTCACTTTGCCCCAGCGGAAGGGACTGTGTTTGTTCATTGATACATTCATTCACCTTGCCCCCAGCGGAAGGGACTGTGTTCATTCGTTTCCTGGCCAAGGAACCCATACACTTATACATACCCCAAGACTAAAAGCCTAAAGGGAGAGATGGGGAAAGACCGGGAGAGAAACGGAGAGAGCTTTTCTCTCCCCACTTGAGTTCTCTCTCTCTACCAGGAGCTTTAGTGTTTTCTGTGTTCTTTTCTGTAAATAAATTCTGTCTTACCACTGGGAAAAAAAAAAAAAAAGAAAAGTAAATGCCATGAAGGCTATGTTAAACAGTTTGATGAAAACATTTCAGATTGTATATGAAACCAGCACACTGTACCCCTTGATTGCACTAATGTATGCAGCTGTGATTTAATAAAATAATAATAATAATAATAATAATAATAATAAAGAAGTTGATGCCAATCATATTACATTTTTTATTAAAGTATTGATACTGGAAGTAATACAGGTGTTAATACAGGTGTTTTGGAATTACATGAAATAAAGCCAAAATTGTTGTATGGTCATTTTGCTTCATAGCAATCTCTGATATGTACTGTATGCAAATCAGAATCACGAGAAATGAATCAGCAGAAGCATTGAAGAAAGACAAATAAACAGGACAAGTAGAGGGTCAGGAACCCAAGCTGTGTAAATAACAGATGACAGGACAGAGAACAAGAAGAGAATCACTAACAGCGCTGAGTCAGGACCGAGGGGCAGAGACCCTCAACTCCAACTCTTGAGGGTCTCACCTTGAGCCATCCACCACCCTTCAGTGTCTGTTCTGTCTGGGGTTAAGGATGAGCAGCTTCAGAGGCAAACTTTATTTATGCTAAGCAATGTACAAAGCACCTTTCTCCTGCGGGAGATACAATAATGAGCACACCACATAGGTCTTTGCCTTTGTGCATCTCCCACTTCAGGAAAGAAACAAATATCATAGAAATAATCAGTATTTGATAATGACTAAACTAAACATAAACTGAGTTAGAAAAGTCGATGTAGTGGGAATATGTTAAAGGCAATAAAACAGGTTGGTGTCACAAAGGGTTTTTATATTGCATTGTTTTGTGTTGTATTGTGTTTTGGTGGGGAGGGGGAGGTCAGAAGACAATCAGTCCTATTTCACAAAGTGATATTTAAGCAGAGAATTGAAAGAAGAGAAAGCACCTGTCATGCAAAGATCCAGGATTAGGGAAAGAAAGGAGAGAACATTCCAGAAAGGAGGTAACAGCAGGTTCAATGTTCCTAAAACAGAAACACATTTGGTTTGTTGAAGAAACAATATGATTGGGACTGGAGAGAAGGAGAGTGAGGGAGAAAACAATAAAGAACCATAAAACAGACCAGGTCATACACCTATAGGGCCTTGGATGGGATTTGGATTTTTGTTCTGAATTCTGGAAAACTGTTGAAGAGTTTTAAGTTATTGAATTTCATGACCAATAGAGAGTTTACTGAGAAAGATCAATAGAAGCTTGAATTTAAACAATCTCGTATTGTTTTGAATCATGTTACATAAGGTTGTGCCCTTTCATTGACTTTGCAAATAATGATCAGCTGGTTTTTTAAATGTTCAATTTTATTTTTATTAATTGCAAAGGTATTTACATTCTTTGAAGCAAATTTTAAAAATGCAAATAAGCACAAAGAAAGCACATATAAGCACAGTTGTCATCTTAGAGTGCATTCTTTCATAATTTATGATGTCTAGATGTTTGTGCATATAGAGAAATAGGAACACATGTTATATGCTTTTCAGGAAAAAATTTTTTTACTTGCATTGGGGATTTATTTCTATGTCACTAAATACTCTCCTACAGGATCACAGAAGGCATAGCTATCCAATTGTGTGGCTAAGAGAATTGGCCTAATACTCTATAGTTAGAAATAAATCTGCTTCCAATTTATTGTTTTATTATAAATTTTGACAATATAATATGTTGTGATGATTACCATCCCCTTATTAATAAATATTTGTATTCACCCTTAATTATTTCCAAACAATAAATTTTAAATTATTTTATGATATAACTAGTTCAAATCATTTTCATATTTTCAAAGTTTTGATATAAATACTTTGTTATTTCCCAGACCAGCTGAACTAAATTATATTTATACCATTTATAAAAGTTTGCAAGTTTCAGAGAACTTTTTGGACACAATGGGTATTATAATTTAAAAATTATTTTTTCTGTTTAGTTAGTAATTAAAAATATATCTCATTATTATTTTCATTAAACTACATGGTTTCAATTTGTACTTCTTTCTGTCTAGAAAGGTTAATTTTTTTTCATATTCTTCTTAGCCATTTATCTTCATTACCTTACAACTGTCTATTCCTATCCGTTTTGTTATGGAGGTGCTCATTCAGCCAGGTCTTAAAGTAAATAAAAGAATAGAGAGATGGTTATTGAGATGCTATATCTGAGTCATGATATAGAGTCAGGATGAAAACACTTATCAGTCACTGGCACAGCTAATGTCTAAGCAATTCTTGCAAAATGGTAGCACCAGTGACGGTAAAGCTTCCAAAAGACCCAGGTACAAGAACTGATTTAATACAATTTATTTTTCTGTTCAATAATATTTTCTAGAAGGTTTGTTTAGAGTTTCCTTAGGATTCTAAAATACTATATATGTCATATTTCCCATAGTGTTATTTACAGGAGGCTCCATTTGTAATATTACCTACTCAACTTGTTCAATGTTCTGGGCTTCCGGAAATACAGCTCAAATTAAAATATCATCAATTGGAGACACTAACGTACCCAGTGAAAGAAAGAGCTATGTTCTACCAGATGCAAAACTTAATAGGCTTTGTGTAGGGATAGTAATTTGAAACTGGTCATTTTGTTAACAGACCAAGTGACCCCAAGAAACTTCCTAGAATTTTTCCTGTGGGTGAGAAATTTGAGCCATATCTTGACTTTTGGCCATTTCTCACAGACAACAAATCATGCCATCCGTGATATCAAATGATAGTACTTTAGGTTCCAGATAAAGGGTGTTTACTTCACCTCAGTTGAGTTTTACAGTTGATCTCAGAAATTAGCAGGACTCAGGAGAAGAGTCGAGTGGTGGAGTCAGCAGACTTGCACTTGTATTTTGGCTTCTTCAGCTACTGACTTGTCTTCTTGGGTGAATTCCTTAAACAAAGTCTCCCCAGTTTATTTTTCTTCAAACTATCTTTATTCTAGAAATTTGTTATAAAGATCAAGTAAGTAGGGAAATGTGAACTTACGATAGAAATGCAAATGTTTTATAGGAACACAGAAGATGTTATTAAAGCCAGAATCAGCAACCCCAACATCTGTAAGGGCCAGGCTGGCTTCCAACCACATAAGCTGGATTAATTGGGGCTGTGGGTAGCTCTAGTGTTTGTTCTAGTTCCCCAGATTGCTGCCATTGTGGGAATAAGAGATGATGTTGCCTTGTATTTCAATGTCTTCAAAAGAAAAACTATAAATCCTGATTTTTATGCTTCATTCATTCACCAATTTAAATTATTGATGGCTAATTAAAATATATTAAAAATAATTTTGTCCGCCAAATAAATCATATCTATGGACTGAAGTTGGACCAACAGTCTGTCAACTGTTTTCTTGTCTCTGGTTTACACGGTTGATAATATGCTCAAACATCCATGTTAGGTTCTTTAGTTAAGAGTATTTATCGTACTGAGTATATCAAATATAGTCCAATCTTGTAGTAACCAATTATTTGTAATTATTTCCACGATGAGGGTTTTTCCCTTCAGGTGGCCAATTACTTCCTATCAAATTATCACTGAAAACCATTATTTCCATTTCCATTTTCAGACATCTCAAGACTTTATTTTCCATTTGGTACAAGTAAATGAAAAGGAAATTATAACAGCCGATGCAATTAGGACTGTGATCTTATCTGTATGGATTGATTAGAAGTCCTTACCCTAATCACCCAAACTCTTTATTAATGTTAAGTTTATTAAAACTTAGGTTCAGATTTAGATTTTTATTAAGGATTCCATTTATTTTATCTTTTTGTTATTGTGTGAGATGGTAAGAAAAGCAGCATTGGGAAACCAAAGGAAAGCCTGGTTACCAAAGGGACCTCCTGTCTTTGCAGTCTGGCTGGGCCACACTGATCTCTCTCTTAAAGCCCTGTCTCCATTTATCAAAACTCCATCTCTGGTGAATAACAGCGAATTACAGTGGAGTGTTGCTAATTCATACTAATGACTGGAATACCCAGTGCAGATGATTAAATTCTGAGAACCACCAAGTGAACAAAAAAGGCATTAAAAATAAAAGGCCATGCATGGAAGCCACTGCACAACAAAACTATGCTTTGTTCATGTGTTTTCTTAATTATAAGCTAGTTTTTAATTAATTAGGTTAATGTATCATTGATACTAGTACAAATTAGATCCCCAGAGCTTCACAGCCTTAAATATTAGTTAAAAATTTAGGTGCAAGTTGATCTGGCAGTGAATTGAAATAAAAACAGTGGCAGAATAGCAAGGCAAGATGTAAATTGCTGCAAAATTTACTAAGTTTTCACCTAATAGAATATTCTCCTTTTTTTTCTTTTCAGCCTTGAAATCAAGAGTTGTTATGAAATACGCTTTTCAATTCTCAGCCATGAAAATTGACCAGTACTTTAGATAAGAGCTGTTCATTGTTGAATACCTCATGTGCTCAAAGCCATTACCATGTTCACAAGGACTTTCTATAGTTACTATCCATCCAGGTAGCTAGTGATTCCCCCAGACATCTCTAGATGAAGAATCCCCACACTGTCCCCTTTTAGGGGAACAAAGGAAGAAAGATTGGGTGGAATATAGTAAAAATAGAATTTTATACACACACACACACACACACACACACACACACATATATATATATTTTTTAATGGCAAGCATTGAAAAGTTCCTTATTTTATGAGCCCCAAGAAGAAAGACTGGTTTCATGCTTTTTTCAATATACCTCCTTGGATGCTAAGAGATGCCTCATATACCTCCTCACATTCCTTCATTTACTTTTTTTTTGCGTTTTTGGCCATGCCTGGGTTTGAACCCACCACCTCCAGCACATAGGGCCGGCCCCCTACTCACTGAGCCACAGGCACCGCCCCTTCATTTACTTTTTTAATAAGTAGGCTCTAAGATGGTACAGACCAAGGTTTGCATTTGTTTTCTGCTCACACTGCGCCCACACAACCTGGCAGGTTGTCACACAAGCTGGCAAATAGCATCAGTCAGTAAACATGCCCTTGGTGACAGAAAGTTTACCCTCTGCCACGTGAAGTCCCGGGCACTAAGGAGACAGAGTTTGGGAACTTTCCTTTTAGGAGCACACTTGCTTGGAGGGAAAGAAAAATCAACAAATTAATGGTTTTCAGTGACAGAGGGTAAACTCAGATTCTCTTGAAAACATGGGGTAGTGGGAAGTGGCCCATGATGGTAAGGTCAGGAAAGGCCTCCAGAGGAAAATTCTGTGCTGAACTTTGAAAATGATGAATGATTAGCTAGGGGGAGAAGGCTGAAAGTGTTCAGGGAGCTTCACGTGGTTCACAGGGGAGCAGGGGTATGAAGGAAACGAGAATCTGGGTAGGATGTAGTTCGTGGACTTTGCCCACCATGTGAGCTGCTTAAATTTCATTGTGTTGTCGTCAGGACCAATGTCAAAGGTGGACTAAAATGGACAGGAGACCAGGAGCTTGATAAGGAATTTGTGATACCCCTGAGAGTTAACAGAGGGCACTCATGATGCGTTAATGTCACTCCATGTTTGTCCTTCCCTAGTGATCAACATTTCTAGAAAACTACCCTCCCACCCACATTTAGTCCACACTGTGAGTCGAGATGATTTCATCTTCAACTCCAAGGGTGATGCTTAATTTGCATGAATTAGCCCACAGAGTCCAGAATAAAGCCAGAGAAACTGGATGGGGAACAGTCATGTGATTTACTGAAGCAAATGTAGACAGAGAAAATTCGAGCTGTGGCTTCTGAAAGAAAATTTCCTTACCTCTCTGGGAGAATGGCTGAGAGGGGCATTCTCTGTTCCTGAAACAGGAAACATTTTTGCCAGACACTGTGGCCACCATACTGTGAACAGAAAGAAAATCATTCAACACGACAGAAAATAGATATAGAAAAGCAAATGTCGAAAACCTTACTTCAAGCCTATGCTAATCCCTTACAGAATTGTGTGGGATTTCGCTTTTATCATTTATGCCATTTAATTTCTTTTTCTGTAATCTGGACATTTCTTTTCCTAACTGTTGAAAAGCTGGCTAAGGCAGTGAGGGTGAGAATAGAGGGGCAGAGGCAATTCCGTGGCCTCTTCCAGTGTCCTGGTTCTCATGCTTCCATTTCATTCTTAGTTTATCAAGAAGACACTTGGGAACAGCAAACTGGTAACTGAAGGAAATGGCAAGAACATCACACGAGTCAAATTACTTCTCCTCAGTCCCCTGAGAGCTCCCCTCCCTTCGTCTCTGCTGCCTGCCTGTCTTTGGCTGCCAAGAATTTGCTGTTTGCTTCTCACTTCCCTCCTCCAATCCACACTGCGACGATACCGTGCCCAGCTCGCTCCAGAATGGAGAGCTGACTGTTGGCACACATTTTGCCTGGAATGCAAATAACCCACCAGTACGGAGAGGTCTCTGCTATGCAGGGCTGAGACTGTATTGGGCTTGGTGATTAATTCTTCAGCCTTATGGTCCTGGGATTTCAGCTAATGGCTTTGGGGTTTTGCACAAGCCACATGCCCCTGGCTTTAAAGTTGCCACTGTGGCTGAGAGCTTGTCATGTTGTATAATATTACACAGCTCTTCCAAAGCGGCTTTCTGGCTCAGTGACAGCATTTGATGTGTTGCTAATATTGACAGTAGTGGTGACTTTCAAGTGCTCTACTTATGTCAGGTAGAAAGGAGGAAGGTATTTTTAAATAAAATAAACATGTACAAAGAAAACTTGTGGTTTAGTTGAGTGAAAATACCAGGACAGTCTGAATACACGCTTTGCTAATTTCTTGCTGTGGACCCTTGCACAAGTGTACTAGACTCGGTATCATCTGTAAAAATGGAAATAATGATAATGCCTACCTTGAAGGGCCAAGATTAAATTAGCCAATGTGTCTGAAGTGTCTCCTGACATAAACTTGCTGAAGTAAACAGCTTCAATGAAGCACATGGCTCTGAGAATCCTCCAGAAACATTGTTTCTACCATAAGGCTTAGATAATTGGATGATTGGTAGCCAGGCCAAACATGTGACTTATGAGGTGGCCAAGAAATTATGACCCGCCCTGGTGTCAAAATCTCAGCAGGATCCAAGAGTCTAATGGACTTCTGCTTGTGTCATGAAAGGATCAGAACATGAGTAGCAAAGACTGAAATGGAAAGGATTTATGGTGCAAGGTCATGTTGGATGTATGGCCAAGGTCTGAGCAATCAGTGAGCTCATGAGAAAAGAGAGTGTACGCAAAGCTGCTAAGTTCAGAAAGATTTACAGAGGGACAGAAGGAGTAAGTTTATGGTGGGAAAGGCAGAGAGACCCAGAGAGAAGCAGGGGTATGAAGAGGGGCTGAACTACATGAATAACAAAACATGAGGTTGAGGCCACCAGTCTTTCTGGTGAGGACTTTGCAACTTTCAGCAGGTTATCTGGAGGCAGGATAATCCAAAAGGAATTTGGATCTGCGGCAACTTGAGAAAGTTGCTTCATCTTTCCATGTTTACAGAGTGGAGAAAACTGTGGGAACTACCATTAGGACCATTGTGAGTATTAAGTAAGTTAACATATGTTACGAGCTGAGTATTTCACAGGTACGTAGTCATTTCTCAATATGTATGAGCTTTCATTAGTTGTCACCTACTGCACATCAAAAACCATGAAATTGACCTATATATACATCAGCCCCTTCAGCTCCAATACAACTCCTGTTTCCCTTATATCCAAAAGTACCCTGTAATTAATATCACCATTAACCAAAAGCTTCTAATTGAGCAAATAGGTATTATTTTTATTTGGAGAATGAGCTGAAACAAGAGACAATAAAGGAAAATAAATGTTCAATCCAATAACATTTTCCTTTATTTTTGTCCTAGCAATGTTTTTTCACAATTCATTCATTCACGTGTATATTTCTTGGTCCGTTTATTTATTTTACAAAGATGTATTGAATTTCTACTATGCTGAAATTTAATTAAAATAGGACAACAAAACAAGCGCAGTCTCTGTACGTGTACAGTAAAGAAATAAGGAGAGAGAATCATTTCTAAGCTGACATATAAAGATGAAAAATCTGCTGATTCCCTCACCTCATTTAAACAGTGACTCCAAAGTCACCCATTCAATGAGTTCTTGTCTAACCAACCATATTATCCAGGCAGGATAAGCTAGAGAATATGGTGGTAACAAATTAACACCATGTTACTGGCTTAACACAACAAATATACATTTCTTGCTGCTACAGTATTATGTGTCCAAAGTGGGTTGGTCAGGCAGGTTGTTTTACACACTATCACTGAGGGAGCCAGGTTTGTAAAGGCTCTGCCATCTTTTCTTGGCATTCTCTGGGAGATGTGTACTGTGGCTGAGAAAAAGGGTTATCCAGGATGCACACCCCCTTTCAAATGCTTTTTCTACTAACCCGTTAACCAAAAGTAGTCATGTGGTTCCATCTGATTACAAGAGGCTGGTCATTCTCTAGGGCATCAGGGAGCCTGGAGAACTAGTACTTTTACACTTGACCATCACATTTAAATTATAGCTTCAATTCTAACCGTTCCTATGCCCATCCTTGTTTATGTTTCTGTTTCACCTTTATCTCCATTTAATATGTTCATGTAAGACTGTCTTCTGAATGGAATGCAAGCTGTAAGAAGGAAAGCATGCTTATTTATTTCTACTCCGATATTTCCTCTGTACCTAATGTTTGGCACAGACAAGGCTTCAATAAATATCTGTCATATAAATAAAGAAATAAAAGTGGTTAGTGGTGAGTGGTGGCAACAGAGTGGCAAAGAAGATGAAAAGGGACTCTCTGGCTGCAGCAGAATAGAAAAGAAGAAAATCAACCCAAAGTTAAAATGCATTTTCTTCAAGGTTTGCGAGAATCTTCAAAGTTAGATTATGATATTCCTGGGAAATAAATTTTAAAAACTGACATTCAGAAAAGTTGGCTACCATCCCCAGGGACTGAGGGGTGGCAAACTGAACGACTCAAATCCAAGGTGAGGGTATGGATTTTCTACTTTTCCACAAAAGGGATATTTTGGCTGATTCAAACTGACCCACAGCTGCCATGGAACCAGACCCATGAAGTCATTGCTACATGAACAGCCAGAATAATATCTTCAATACCAGATACATAACTATCATTTTAGGCACCTCTTTTTAGTAATGGCTGGCAGGTTCCACATGGTGAAAATATGTTCAGCTACTAAGTCCTGAAAACCTATACACATAACCCAAGACAGAGGCAAAAGCTTCAAATCGAAACCCAGATATCTGATACCAAATCAGTTGTTTGAACCTACTGAGATAAGCCAGTTGACTGCAAAAGAGTGGTGAAAACTGAAAATCATCCACAATTAACTAAGGAGAGAAAAAGAATACTGCAAAGCCAATGGGGGGAAATTTCACTTAGACACCATTACTTGAAAGGAAACACTGATAACATTTCATAAACTTCACATAGGCCATAATCCAGAGGCAAAAACTGAATTTGGGAACTAGAGAGCACAGTTGCACTGGCCTGTGATGTTTTGATCTGCTTCGCATGATTGTGGGAGTTCCTGTGATATCAATCAGTCTTAACAGGACACAATAAGTCTTAAAAGGAAGACAAACACTCATATTTCCATGCCCTTTTTTTTTTTTATTAAATCATAGCTGCGTACATTAGTGCAATCAAGGGGTACAATGTGCTGGCTTCATATACAATCTGAAATGTTTTCATCAAACTGTTTAACATACCCTTCATGGCATTTTCTTAGTTATTTTATGAAGACATTTGTATTCTGCATTTAGTAAGTTTTGCCTGTACCCTTCTAAGATGTACCATAGGTGTGGCCCCACCAATTACCCTCCCTCCACCCCAACCTCCCCCCTCCCCTCCCTTCCCATATTCTTGTGCTATAGATGGATTATAACCTTCATATGAAACCTTTAAATTAGCTTCATAGTAGGGCTGAGTACATTGGATACTTTTTCTTCCATTCTTGAGATACTTTGCTAAGAAGACTATGTTCCAACTCCATCCATGTAAACATGAAAGAGGTAAAGTCTCCATCTTTCTTTAAGGCTGCATAGTATTCCATGGTGTACATGTACCACAATTTACTAA
>CAUYRH010132116.1:0-16381 GCA_963574655.1 Perodicticus potto
GGTGGGGCCACACCTATGGTGCATCTTAGAAGGGTACAGGCGAAACTTACTAAATGCAGAATACAAATGTCTTCATACAATAACTAAGAAAATGCCATGAAGGGTATGTTAAACAGTTTAATGAAAACATTTCAGATTGTATATGAAACCAGCACATTATACGCCTTGATTGCACTAATGTACGCAGCTATGATTTAATAAAAAAACAAACAAACCAAACCAAAACAACAACAAAAAAAGACTTACTAGAGAAGTGCCACATACCCTATTCGGTGTCCCCAAAAGACACCTGTTTTGTTTTCACAACCCAGTGGCTCCTGACCTGAAAATCTGAGAAAACATTATCAGAATATTTAGCACATTCTGCTGTTCTGGTTATTTTCATACTTTCTCCCACGACCCTGTGATTCTCATGATCTTGTGATTTCCTCAAAATCAAGCACTGCATTTTACTCAACTTTGTACCTTCGTCACCCAGCCCTGGAACCCAGGAGATAAGGGATGTGTTGAATAAATAAACAACTATTTAATACACCCAAACAGATATAATGTTAAAATAGAGGCATGAGCAAAGCATTACTGAAACAGAAATGAGGATGTGACGAAGTTAGCCTAGGAACTCAGAAGGTGAAATTAGAGACAAACCTTGACTAATTGGGAGGATTTCATGAAATAGAAAAACAGACATTCTAGGTGCAAACTTTAGGGAAATATTGAAATATTGTTAAATGGGGCCCTGCAAGACCCAGCAGAGAAGTAGCATGCTTTGGCTGGAGGGACAGAGCCTGAAGAGGAAGCATGGAAGATCACAACAGTAAAGAAATTAATTAAATGAATTAAATCCTATTTTAACTAAGGTAATTAAATTACTGAAAATAATTTATTTTACATTAATTATAATAAATAAATTAATTTCTTAAAGTAACTTTAAGAATATTGTTGTAAGCAAGTCAGTTAATAAGAGGGAAATCCCCACTCTTTTTTATTGCTATGTAATATTTGTACATATTTATGAGGAACCTGTGGCTACATGCATAGAAATCCCCACTCTTTAAGGCTGAAAATGATCAGGCAGAAGCAGGAGGCTGTGGGCCCCGCTCTCCCTGGGCCCCTCCCTGGGCTCCCCCATCCCTCCTTGGCCCCTAGGGGGAGCTGGCCTGGCCCTGGCCCTGGAGGCCGGTGCAGCAGGCCAGCCACACCTGGCATGCATTCCTGGGGCAGCCTGTAGCAGCACCTCCAAGAGGGGCCCATGTCTGAGCCGCAGAGCCTTTAGGGATCCCCAAGGCCCCCTCAATCAATAATCCCCGGGGTTTTTTATGAGGGTTGGATTATGAGGATTTGGAAAGGGGACGATTAAGCAGCACTTCAAAGAGGTGCTCCAACCGCACCTGCAGCATTTATGAAGATCTATTAATAGAAAGCACGCGATTTAGCAGTAATCCCTAATTCATAGAAAATCAATGATTTATGTCCTTGGACCTAAAAAACACTGAGGACTTTGGCTTATGGGCTGCCTGAAGACGGGGTATACTGGTCCCACATCTGGTCAAGGCTGACCCAGGTCACCTGGGATGGTGTGAGACCCTTCAGGCCATGCCAGTAAATGGAAAACAAATCTGCAGACCCATAGTCAGTCCCTTCAAAGACTGTCATTTCTTTCTTTCTTTCTTTTCTTTCTTTCTTTTTTTTTTATTTTTCTATCCTAGGGTGTCAACTGATCTGGCACAGGATCCAGGTAAACTGAATGAGTCCTTGTAAGAATTGGACTGATGCCAGTTTGCAAAGAACTGTCAAGTCAAAGGTCTGTCCCTAGCCAACATCCTCCCTTCTCCCTCTTTGTCACTAGGACCTCAGTTTTGTCATTTGCAGAATGGTGGCAATCAGACTAACAAATATCATAGTACCTTTCTGGTATCTTGGAGATTCTGGAATCCGTCTGGGTCCTATTTGATCCTAAAAGTTTATGTATTTGAATGTCTCATTAAAAGAATCATGGAGAAGATCCATTAATTAATGTCTAAGTACACCCCAGAGAACCAAAGGCCAGCTTCCTTGAGGGATACCTTTACTGAATACTCAAAGAGAAAAAAAAATGCTCGAATCACAGAAGGAAAAATTCGGGTTATATAAAATTGAAAAGAAAATTCCACAAATAGCAAGGATAGTTAAATAATCTTTTGTCATTCTTTAGGAAAGAGACATTCAACAGACAGGAAGAAGTACGTGGGTGGATGCTCTGAGTTGGCAGGGAATTAGAGGTTGGGTTGTTCCATGTTTACAATGGGATGATAATCAGCGTGGAGTAGACCTGATGACGCATTTTCATTGACAACCCACTGATGTATTTATAAATGAACAATGTGTATGGTTATTTCTAGTACCAAAAGTCTTCATATCCCTTCTCCCCCACCCTCAGCTTAAATATAAATATATTGTCTACCTGTTACCAGTTGTGTCAAATCCCTCAATTAAATCTTCAGGTATATGTTAACTTGGCCTCACAGGTAACACCTCTGCTTTGTGAGCAGAAATCTGATACACGGAACTCAAACTTTAAAACATCATGATTTAGGGAGTGATTAAAATCACTGCAAAGAAATCTGCACCGGCCCAGAGTTCACCACAGGGTACCCTTCTGTGGACCAAGGTAAATGTTTATAGAGTGCTGAGCTGGGAGGAGGAGGGGAATGGAGGGGGCAGTTCCATCTCCCCCTTATTCCCCACCCTTATTCCCACCTCATCCCTCCCACCCTCACCCCCACCCATAATGAAGAGCCACCAGCATTGAGAATAGCGTGTCTCAGGATGGAATGCACTTAATTGGCAAAGAAATCAGACCCAGTCACATCATTTCCCTACACAGTGGAATTCTGTCCTTATTATAAACATATTACATGTAGATTGTTTTTAAAAGTGGCAAATATGTAAAAGCTTAAAAAAGACAACAAATATTACCAATGGTTCTACTACTTAGACATAGCCATCATATTTCTTTCCAGAATTTTTTTTCTGTACTTTTCCTTCAGAGATAGATACAGATGTAGTTACAAACATTTCTGTTGTCAAACAAAGTTGGGTAGGCCCTTTACATGGTGCCATCTTCATTGATACTATGTTATGATGATTTCCCACATTATTAAATATTATTTTCAAATGTTTTCATATGTTGCAAATATTCCATATCTTACCTCTCAAAAGGTTATAAGTTTGATTAGCTATTTTCCTCTTTTGCTGAAAGTTTATCATTAAGGTTTCACTATTTTAAATAACATGGTCACAAGCATCCTTGTTTAGCCCTGAGAGGTAGTGAAATATAATGTTAAGACCATACACACTAGAGTCAAACTGCCTGAGATGAATCCCAGCCCTACCACTGGCTGTGTGCCTTTAGACAAATTACTTCACCTCTCTGCACCTCATTTTTCCCACCTATAAAATGGGAATGTAATCATAGCCACTGAAATGAGTTACTTTCCTTCTACATGTGCTTAGAATCCAGTGTTTTTCAATCTTTTTTATCTCAAAGCACAATTGAACCTATATTTAAACTTCTGTGGCACACTTAAATTATGTTTATCAAAAAAAAGGTGGCACCTGTGGCTCAGTGGGTAAGGCACTGGCCCCATATACTGAGGGTGGTGGGTTCAAACCCGGCCCCCATCAAACTGCAACAAAAAATAGCCAGAGAAGGACACTTGCACTAGACTGTTTATTGCAGCTCAATTTACAATCACCAAAATGTGGAAACAGCCTAAATGCTCACCAACCCAGGAATGAATTAACAAACTGTGGTATATGTACCCTATGGAATAGTATTCAGCCATTAAAAAAAATGGAGACTTTACAGCCTTTGTATTAACCTGGAAGTAGAACATATTCTTCTTAGTAAAGCATCACAAGAATGGAGAAGCATGAATCCCATGGACTCAATTTTGATATGAGGGCAATTAATGACAATTAATGACACGGTGGGGGTGAGGGAAGGGAGAGCAGAGAGAGTAAGAATGAGGGAGGGGTGGGGAAAGGAAGAGCAGAGAGCAGGAAGGAGCGAGGGGGGTGGCATCTTGGTGTGTGCCACATCTTTTGGGGGCAAAACACAATTGTAAGAGGGACTTTACCTAACAAATGCAATCAGTGTAACCTGTTTTCTTGTACCCTCAATGAATCCCCAACAATTAAAAAATAATAATAATAATAGCCAGGCGTTGTGGCGGGCACCTGTAGTCCCAGCTACTCAGGAGGCTGAGGCAAGGGAATCACCTAAGCCCAGGAGTTGGAGGTTGCTGTGAGATGGGACACCACAGCACTCTAGCGAGGGCGATAAAGTGACACTCTGTCTCAAAAAAAAAAAAGAGTAAAATAAAAAAAGAAGAATATACTTACCCTGCTATGGACTTCTTTGGATAATAATTTAATTAATGATCTTTAAAATTTTTTGCAGCACACCTAAGATCCTCTCATGGCACACCAGTTGAAAATCACTGGCTTGGACCCTTAAGGCAATACCTGATACATCATAAGAGCTACTCAATTGCTGTTGTTGCTGTTACACTGAAGCGAGCATGCTGAGTTCTTCTTCTTCTCCAGCCACGAGCCTGTGCTGGCGTTTCAGTCTGAGTGTTAGTCACTGCTGATCCCCTGCACTGGGAGCAGTGGGGGTTGTGGGAAGGTGGCACTCATGTCACATGTTTGTCTGGACTCCTTCTGCACCTCCATGACTCTGTCATCCTCTCAGTGCTTAGGGGCTTCATACCTCAAAACACCAACACTGAAGACAGAAATCCACAATCCCCTATTTCTTGCTTCCCTCTTCCTAACCTGTCTCTCGTGTCCATGTCTTCACCTCGGCACACACCCCTTTCTCCCACACAACCTGAGATGAACCCTGAATCCCAAGTAGATGAAGAGGAAAGGAGCCAATCCTGGGTCTAAAAACTGGTCTTTAATTTTTAGGCATAATGTCCAAAGCAGGGTTTTTTCTTTCTTCCTTTCTCTGTTTTTCTTTTGGTTTCCTCAGGATTGTGATTTATGTTTCAAGCTACATTCTATTTTGGGGACACTATCCTTCTTTTATTGGAAGGATTGGAGGGATAAGAGGAAAAATGTAATAAACATGCATATATACAGGAAATTAGGAGCTCTCTATCCCTCTCTCCGCCTCACCCCACCTCCTTTTATTATTAGAGCTACAGTTTGGCAAACACCTCACCTCAGAATTTCTGACATTAATGAGGTAGCAAGAAATGGAGAATTGCCTGCTGAGAGACAAAATTTAGGAATACTGTTCAGAGTGTCTTGCTCAGCAGAACTGATAAGATTAAACCAGTCATAAGCCGGTAAACAAACCACATGGCAAAGACCAGAAATTTTTTATGGTTTTGTGCCAAGAAATGTTACTTTGATGCTTTGTGTGTTCGACAAATTGAGTTATGTAGAAGAGGAGTAGGTCAGAAAACAAACCAAGAGGCAGTTTTTTCATCTAAAAATCTCCAGCGTGGGTTTAGCTTTTATAATCTTGTGAACAAAACTCACAGGAGACTCCTATGATATTTCTTGACAAAATCACTTTTACCCTATTGCGCTCTCTCTTCTTCCTTCTTTTGCCTTCCACTGGGTTCCCCACATGCTTCTTTAGGCCTAAAGCTAAATTCCCAGCTGGCCTTTCAGCCAGGCAGACATTTTTTATAGGGTAATTCTATGCTCTGGGCACTCATTTCTGTCTGTTGTCCATCATTCTAAATGATGGGACATAATGAATCATCAAGACTACCAATTTTGTGTATATTTGCTTGCTGAGAAGGAATGTCATGTTCCCTCATAAAAATAGATTATGTGGATATTTGTGGAGCAGCAGAAGGTCCTGTATTCAAGTACTGATTCTGCCATCAGTTGTTTAGAAAAACCCACCAAGCCTTGGCTTACTCATCCATAAAATGGGAATCCTGAGATCTTTGCTTACAGCAAAGGACCATTCCATAGTTAAAAGAAATAATGCTTGTATAAAGCACCTTATAAACTGAAAGAAGGTCTTCTATAGAACACACTAAATGTTTAAAACCCAGCTAAGTCTTCTGGTGTTAACTAGCCCTGCAAAAGAATTTATATCATATTTTACTCCTGACCAGATGATAAGCCTATCACTTGCCCATTCTTAGTCTTAATTGGCTGGTTCTGTGGGTTGGGCTCCTTTCTTATGGTCTCTGAAATTGTTGGTACTTGTGCCTTTTCACATAATTTTTTGCTGCTTCTGACCAAGTTAAAAAATATTAACTAAAAACCAGTTAGGTCTATATTAGCTCTGAATGTCAAATTTGCTGGTTGACTAGCTTCAGAGGGCAATGTATTTACATAACAAGAAAAAAATTAGAAGAAAATGTACCTAGATGCTGGATTTTATCTCTATTCAACATCTCTTTGCCAGAGTAGAAAAATCATTTTAGAAACTGTAGCTCTTCCTAAACAATTAAAGCCTTGGAGGTTTGCTTTTTTTTGTATGTGAAAGCTAGTATAAGTATACATTTGTATCTACAAACTTTTATATACAAATAAAGGACACTCAATGACAATGGTTAAAAACAAGAAAAATCTGATTAATTTTAAGTGGATCAATTTCTTTTCTATGAATTTCAATTCTTTTTGCCAAGCATTGCTATATCCTAAAGAGATAATGTCATTTTCATTTTGCCCACAGAAAAAGTCTGTACCATTGAGGTTCAAAATATCTCTTAGAACTTAAATTCTAAGTTGTTTGTTCATATTAAGACACCTTTTTAAATCTTTGTATTTTCTGCCCTTATATTTAGAAGATATAGTGTATAAGCAAAACAGCTACTCTCCTCAACTTGTCTAAAATCTTAGCCTTTTACTTGAGGGCATTTATCCCATTTACATTTAATATGATAACTTCTTGTTTGGGTTCAGGTACAACATCATACTGTTTTCTTTTCTTTTCTTTTCTTTTTTTTTTTGAGACAGAGTCTCAAGCTGTCATCCAGGGTAGAGGGCTGTGGCATCACAGCAATCTCAAACTCTTGGGCTTAAATGATTCTCTTGCCTCAGCCTCCCAAGTAGCTGGGACTACAGGTGCCAGCCACAATGCCTGACTAATTTTTGGTTGTAGTTGTCATTGATTTTTGGCAGGCCCAGGCTGGATTCAAACTCACCAGCTCTGGTATACATGGCTGGCACCCTAGGTGCTGAGCTATAGGCACCGAGCCTATACTGTTTATTTTCTATTATAACTTCAACTGTTTCCTTTATACTGCTTTTTCTCTCCTTTCTTGCATTTTTTTTTTTTTTTTGTAGAGACAAAGTCTTCACTTTGTCACCCTCGGTAGAGTGCCATGGCGTCACAGCTAACAGCAACCTCCAACCCCTGGGGTTAGGCGATTCTCTTGCCTCGGTCTCCCGAGTAGCTGGGACTACAGGCATCCGCCACAACACCCAGCTATTTTTTGATGCAGTTTGGCCAGGGCCAGGTTTATACCCACCACCCTCAGTATATGGGGCTGGCGCCCTACTCCCTGAACCACAGGCGCCACCCTCCTTTCTTGCATTTTTTAATCAATTGAATTTTTAAACTTATTTCAGATCTCAATTTTAACAGATAATGAACAGACATACAAACAGACAAAAATCATAAAACAATGAAGAAAACAATCATTGTAATGAAACCCACCAAGAAAAACAAACATAACAATGAGAGAAATTGAGATAAACAAGAGAAGAGAAAAAAAAATATTGAGAAATTACCTACCGTTATTAATAGTTATTCAGAGGGATCTGAGAATGTAGTGCATCCATTAAACAAGATTAAAATGCCTTACTGTGGATCTTAGACGTTAAACATATTGTTACTATAATTTTTAAAAATTTAAGAGTTAGAATATTACATTTAAAATTCTTCTCAAGATGTATATACCACAAATTCATAGAAAGATTGCATAGCAATACAAATGTGCTTAATGCCACAGAACTATAGGCTTAAAATGGCAGAAATAGTAAATTTGATGTTTTATATTTTATTTTACCAAAATAAAAATTAAAGAAAAGAGAGAAGATATATAGGATTAATTAAGAATGCAAAAATTATCAATTAAATAATGGGTGCACTTTAATTCCTGATAAGATGCCAAACTAGCAAAGATCCTTGTCTGTCTCTCTCCAAAGCAACTGTGAAAAATCTACTGGAGTCAAAAGGAAGCACGTCTCTCAGAAAACTCAAACAAACAAACCAAGGAAACTCTAAAGAAAACCCTGGGGAGAAACACAGCCTACCTACAGCTGGTATGTATGGTACAGAGGAGTGAGTGGGTACAACCCTGAGTGGAGAGTTGTAGAGCAGCTGGGACAGACTAGTTTTCAGAAGGTCTTTTACATTCTCCTCTTGCCTGGGACAATAATTGGATGCCTTGTGGCCAAAAATTTGTCAACGATACACCTGGCTACTTGTCAAGGTACTTTCAGGGAAGGTGAAAGCCCTGATATGTAATACGTTGATGAAAAAGAGATGATGCCTTACTCTCTACCCTTGAACATTCACCATTACATCTCTTTCCAATCTGAACCTTCAAAAATGGTTAACTGTAAAATCATTTAATGAATGATTAAATATAAATCAAGGAACAGAGAATTTACTTGGTGGAGTAGAAACAGATGGAGGTCATTGATAATAGGTTCATAGTGTCAGTGTCTTTCCAAGCTATTTCTCATCACCTTTATCCCTCCTTTTCTTTCTTTCTTTTTTTTTTTTTTAGTATTTTTTTCCACAGAGAGGGTCTTTTTTTCTGTTCATTGTATGGGAATCATTGAGGATACAAAGAACCAGGTACACTGCTTGTATTTGTTAGGTAAAGTTCCTCTTATATTGTGTCCTACCCCCAAGAGGTGTGTCACACTGTCACATACCAAGAACTGCCACCCTTCTCCCTCCTTCCCTCTTTCTGCTCCCCCATTCCCCTACCCCACATCATGTACTAGCATCAATTGTCATCATATCAGATTTGAATACATTGGATTCTTGCTTCTCCATTACTGTGGTGCTTTACTAAGAAGAATGTGTTTGAACTTCATCCAGGTTAATAAAAAAGATGTAAAGTCTCCATCTTTTTAGTGGATGAAAGTATTGCATGATATACATGTACCACAGCTTGTTAATCCTTTCCTGGATTGGTGGGCATTTAGGTTAATTCCACAATTTGGCAATTGTAAATTGAGCTCCAATAAACAGTCTGGTGCAAATTTCCTTAAGATAAAATGATTCTTTTTCTTCTGGGTAGATGCCCTGCCAAGTAGTGGGATTGCAGGATCAAATGGGAAGTCTAGTTTGAGTTCTTTGAGGATTCTCTATACTTCCTTCCACAAAGGTTGTATTAGATGGCAGTCCCGCCAGCAGCCACATCCATGTCAGCATGATGTAGCTTTGAGACTTTGCGATGTGGGCCATTCTCCTTGGGGTTAGATGATATCCTAGGGTAGTTTTGATTTACATTTCTCTGATAATTAGGAGCATTTTTCCATGTTTGTTAGCCAATCATCTGTCTTCTATACAGAAGTTTCTATTCATATCACTTGCTCAGTTATACAAGGGATTGTTGGCTCTTTCTTTGTTGCTTAATTTGAGTTCTCTACAAATCCTAGTTGTCAAGCTTTTACCTGATTCATAATATGCAAATATCTTTTCCCATTCTTATGGTTGTCTATTTGCTTTGGTTGTTGTCTCCTTAGCTGTACAGAAGTTATTCAGTTTAATTAAGTCCCCTTTGTTCATTTTTGTTGTTGTTGCAATTGCCACGAAAGTCTTCTTCATAAAAATCTTACCTCAGGCCCATATCTTCAAGTGTTTTCCCCACACTTTCTTTGAGGATTTTTATCATTTCATGCCTTATATTTAGATCTTTTATATCTTGAATCAATTTCAGTGAGTAGAGAAAGGTGCGGGTCCAGTTTCAGTCTTTTAATGAATGTGGTTATCCAGTTTTCCCAGCATCATTTAATAAATAGAGATTATTTCCCCCAGTATATGTTCTTGTTTGGTTTATCAAAGATCAGATGTCCATAAGAAATTAGTTTTATCTCTTGTTTTTCTATTTCATTTCAGATATCTATATCTGTATTTTTCTGCCAAAACCATGCTGCTTTAATCACTATGGCCTTGTAGTACACCCTAAAGTCTATTAGGCTGATGTCTCTGGCCTTGTTTTTATTACTAAGAACTGCCTTAGCTAAGTGGGGGGTTTTTCTGGTTCCATAAAGAACTAAGAATTATTTTTTCTAAATCTTGAAAGTATGATGGGGATTGTATTGAATCTGTAGATTGCTTTGGGAAGTATAGACATTTTCACAATGTTGAGTCTTCCCAGTCATGAGCATGGTATGTTCTTCCATTTGTTAATATCTTCTGCTATTTATTTTCTTAGGGTTTCTTAATTTTCTTTGTAGAAGTTCTTCACCTCTTTTGTTAGGTATATTCCTAGGTATTTTATTTTCTTTGATGCTACTGTAAAGGGAATTGTGTCCTTGATTAGCTTCTCATCTTGACTGTTATTGGCACTTACAAAAGCCAACGGATTTGTGGACATTGATTTTTATATCCTGAGACATTCCTGTATTTTTTTATCACTTCCCAGAGACTTGTGGTTGAGTCTTTGGGGTTCCCTAAGCATAAGATCATATCATCAGCAAAGAGGGAGAGTTTAACTTCCTCTTCTCCCACTTGAATGCCCTTTATTTCTTTCTCTTGTCTGATTGTATTGGCCAGAACTTCTAGCACTATGTTGAATAGTAGTGGTGCAAAAATTCTCAATAAAATACTATCCAACAGATTACAGATTCTCATTTAAAAAGTTGTACATAACGACCAAGTAAGTTTCATCCCAGGGATATAAGGCTGGGTTAACATATGCAAGTCCATAAACATAATTCACCATAACAACAGAAGCAAAAAACAAAAAGACCATATGATTCTTATAATAAATGCAGAAAAAGCATTCAATAAAATTCAACATCCTTTTCGAATTAGATCTCTGAAGAATATAGGCATAGGTGGCACATTTCTTAAATGAATCAAAGCCGTTTACAACAAACGCACAAGTAATATTCTAATGAATGGAGTAAAACTGAAAGCTTTTCCACTCAGAACTGGAACAAGACAAAGTTGTCCTCTATCACCTTACCTATTTTCTAATTTACAGAGAAAGAAAAGTATACCCGGACTTAACCTTCAGCTCTTATCTGAAGCATACTCCCTGACTGGATGGGTGACATAGCCCAGAGAACGTGAGCTTGCAGACTAATATATTTATTTACCTGAGGAATGTTTCCATTATAAAATAAAAACAACCAACTAAAGAACATGTAATTCCTAAAACAGAATAATAGGTATGAACATACCAATAATGTAAAAAATAAACACAATGAAGTACTTCAAGAGATAAAGTAAGATATTGATAATATAAATCAGGAATGAGATGTAATAGCAGGAACTAAGTGAAAATACTAAAGATAAAAAATATAAAAGGCAAAACAAGAAATTTAATAGATGGAATAAATAAGAGAATAGATAAAATTTTGAAATTAATTATTCATTGTATCATAACTTTGAAAACTCAGGAGGCAAAATAAGACAGGAAATGCAAAATACAAAGGGAAGCTAAAAGATATGGAGGTTATAAGTAAAAGTATCAATGTACTGGTAATTAGAATGCCAACAATAAAAGCAAGAAATAAGGGGGAAACAAAGAAATGATCCTGATAAAGTTTTCAGAATTAATGAAAGATGAAAAATTAGTTTTAAAAGGCACATATCATAATTAAATGCATTATAATAAAATCTAAGAATATCAAAGATAAAAAAGACTTTTCAAAATGATTCCAAGAGTAAGAAAAATAACTTACACAGTAAAAAGAATAAAATTTATATTATATTTTGTGGCAGTAACACAGATGCAAGAAGTAGATGATTATTCTTAAGGAAAAAAATTTGAAATTCAAATTTTATATTTGGGGTATTATCATTTAAATACAAGGATCTAAAAATAATAGTCTTAGGCACAGGGCTTCTGAAATTTTTTTATATAAATTTTCCTTTGAAAAAATTACTAAAGAAAATATGCAAATAAAAATAAAAAGATGAATCAGTAGGCGCTGTAAGAGTTATAGGAATTAAAGGTAACTAAATGTTTTGTCTAAATGAAAAAATTATATATGAGAAAGTGAAAGGAATTATACCCATAACAATCAAAACTAAAATTTTAGACAAATTATTATAAAGAAGTGAGGGTGGGGTCAGAGTCTTTCCATGGTAGATAAGACATTCCAATGTACTTGCATTGTTAGGTATAGATACAGATGTAGATGAGATTAGGAAATCTATAGAGAAAATAAACATGAAAATTGATCTTGAGTTGAGAATAATCAGTTTTTAAAAGAATATAATACTGGGAACCTAATTGAAGATGGCGGCCAAATAGATGCTTCTGTGTAGCTGGATGCAGTGAGAGTGGGGAGAGAAGAATCCAGGCATCTCTGGCTGGTGGGTTTTTCCCAGAGGCTTCCCTTTGGTGATACAGGAAGTCAGTGAAAGACTTTTGGACCCCACAAGGAGGACAGAAGCGGTGGAAAACTGGCAATTTGTAGGTGCATTTGTTCAGTGGTACAGCCCGTTGGAGACTGCCTGCAGCTATAATCATAGCAATGGCGAGATTGCAAGGAGGAAAAGTCTTACCTGGGGGCTTCTTTGGTTTTTTGGGACTTGGACATTTGATAGTACTGCCTTGGGAAATCTTGGGCTGGTGTGCAGATAACTTTGGTTGTTTTCTGTGGCCCCAGACTGAGCCACTGAGCCTGAGAGGAGCTAATATCATTCAGCTATGGGCTGCCCCTGCGTGTTACATTGCTGGGATGGATAGGGAGACCTTAGGCGAGTAATCTAGTGACTGAGTTGCCCAAAGGTGGAGATTCAGATGCTGGGCAAGTGCAGAGATCCAAGTGTTTAGCAGATTAACAGCCGTGGCCCTCAGGAGCATAGAGGGAGACTGGATTTGGCACTCTGGATAAGCAGGCAGCCAGGAGAGATCCCAGGGATAAGTGCTTTCCTTGTAAAGCTTCAGCTTGGCCAAGGTTCATGACTTGGAGTGTCTTTTGAGTGGGCTGAGGAGTCATTTAGGCTACCAATCCTGTAGGGCCTGATAAATCAGCAGAGGCCTCCAGTCCCCATCTCATACAGCAATATCAACATTGTGATTAACATCTCATACCTCGGAAGTTCATCTGTTGCCCACTCAATACTTAGCAAGATATATATTATGTTTGGTTTCTTTGTTTTGGTGGTTTTGTTTTTGTTTTTTGGGTTTTTTTAATTTCAACATTTTTTTCTTGACATTTTTTTCCCACCATTCTAGTTTAAATACAATCTTCCATTTTTGCCTTCTTTAACAACTAGAATTTCATCTTTGCTAGTGTTTCTGTCTCTATTATTTGTGTTTTCCCCCCAAAATTTTATCCCATAAGGTTGTTGCTTGTTTGTTTCAGTTCGATTTTCAGTATTTTTGTCTTTTCTCTGTACCTGGTGGAGTTCGGGTATTCTGTCTGAACTGGCTGGCAAAGAGCTGTTGACCTCAAGGGAATCACCCAACCCAGCAACCCTGGAGGTTGGGAGTCTCTAAGGTTGGACTATAGTACCCTACTACACACCTATATTACTCCTTTTTTTCAGTGACTTTCTTCTTTTTGTCACTATTTCCTTTTATTCATCCCCTCTTCTTTCTCTCTCTCTCTCTCTCTCTTTTTTTTTTCTCTCATCTTTACATCTTTTTCCCCTTCTTGCTCTTTAATCTTTTCATCCTTCTGGTCTCACACCAAAAGGACTCATTAATACTTTAGGCCAGTGGTACACTAACTTAAACAGCAAGAAGTGAAAGGAAAATTAGGGTAAAGAAATAGATACAAGAAAGCACTCATGAAGAAGAATCAGCAGAAAAATCCTGGCAATATGAAATCCCAGGCCAGAGTAACCCCTTCTAGGGATCATGAGATAGCTATCACAGAAGATTCCCGCTATAAAGAAATGTTAGAGATGACAGAAGGGGAATTTAAAATACAGATAATGATTGAAAACAATGAAGGAAATTGCTCAGAAAGTGGAAAGCAATCAAAAAGCAATGAAAGAAATTGCTGAGAAAGTGGATAATAACCAAAAGGAAATTCAAAAACAGAATCAAAAAGAGATGAACAATACGAAGAATATAGAAAGGGTATAGCAGAGCTGAAGGAACTGAAGCAGTCAATTAGAGAACTTAAGGATGCAATAGAAAGTATCAACAACAGATTAGACCATGCAGAAGAAAGAATCTCAGAAGTAGAGGATAAAGCTCTTGAGATAACTCAGACAGTTAAAGAGGCTGAAAAGAAGAAAGAGAAAGCAGAACGTCCAACGACAGAATTATGAGACGCTATGAAGCAATCAAACATACGAGTTATAGGTATCCCTGAGGGGGACGAAGAATGCCCCAGAGGAATGGACGCCATTCTAGAGAATATTATAAATGAAAATTTCTGAAATATCACCAAAGATTCTGACATACTCCTTTCAGAGGGATATTGGTCCCCTAGTCACCTCAACTCAAATAGAACTTCTCCAAGGCATATTGTTATGAAGTTATTTAAAGTCCAGAAAAAAGAAAACATCTTGCAAGCTGCCAGGAGTAAGCGCCAACTGACCTACAGGGGCAAACCTATAAGGGTGACCACTGACTTCTCTAATGAAACTTTTCAAGCCAGAAAGAAATGGTCATCAATCTTTAACCTACTTAAACTGAACAATTTCCAGCCCAGAATTCTATACCCTGCCAAGCTAAGCTTTAAAATTAATCGAGAAACCAAATCTTTTATTGATATGCAAACATTGAGGAAATTTGCCACAAGACCAGTTTTGCAGGAAATATTTGAACCTATCCTACACAATGACCATCATAAAGGACCTTCAGCAAAATAAATACCCAGAAATTATAGGACAGAACCTTGTTTCCACAATGATGCACAAGACAAAACTCACCAACGGAATTTTACAAATTAAGATGAATAGAATGCCATCACACTTATCAATTATCTCAATAAATGTCAGTGGCTTGAATTCCCCACTGAAGAGGCATAGATTGGCTGATTGGATAAAAAAACAGAAGCCATCTATTTGCTACCTGCAGGAAACACACCTCACATCAAAAGTCAAATTTAAAACTCCAAGTTAAGGGTTGGAAGTCAATTTTTCAGGCAAACGGAACTCAGGAGAAATGAGGGGTTGCAATCTTATTTTCAGATACATGTGCATTTAAAGCAACTAAAGTCAAAAAATATAATGATGGTCACTTCATATTGGTTAAGGGAAAAATACAACAAGAAGACATTTCAATTTTAAATATTTATGCACCCAATTTAAATGCTCCCAGATTCTTGAAACAGACCTTGTTTAGTCTGAGCAATATGATATCCTATAACACCATAATAACAAGGGACTTCACCCCTCTCTCAGAGTTGGACAGATCCTCTAAACAGAAATTAAATAAAGATATTAGAGATTTAAATGAGACTTTAGAACAACTGTGTTTGATAGATGTATATAGAACACTCCATCCCAAAGATATAGAGTATACATTCTTCTCATCATCCCATGGAACATTCTCCAAAATTGATCATATCCTAGGACACAAAACAAACATCAGCAGGATCAAAAGAATTGAAATTCTACCTTGCATCTTTTTAGACCACAAGGCACTAAAAGTGGAACTCAACTCAAACAAAAATGCTTAACCTCACAAAAGGCATGGAAGTTAAACAACCTTATGCTGAATGACACTTGGGTGCAGGAAGAAATAAAAAAGGAAATTATTAACTTCCTTGAATATAACAACAATGAAGACACAAACTACCAAAACCTATGGGATACAGCAAAAGCAGTCTCAAGAGGAACGTTTATCACTTTAGAAGCCTATATTCGAAAAACAGAAAGAGAGCATATTAACAAACTCACAAGCCATCTGATGGAATTGGAAAAAGAAGAACAATCTAAGCCTAAACCCAGCAGAAGAAAAGAAATACCCAAAATTAAATCAGAGATCAATGAAATTGAAAACAAAAGAATCATTCAGAAAATTAATGAAACAAGGAGTTGGTTTTTTGAGAAAAATAAATAAAATAGATAAGCCTTTGGCCAGACTAACTAGAAATAAAAAGATAAAATCTCTAGTAACCTCAATCAGAAATTATAAAGGGGAAATAACAACTGATGCCACAGAAATACAAGAAATTATCTCTGAATACTATCAGAAATGGATCAATATTTAGAATCACACCCTCTCCCTAGACTTAGCCCAGATGAAATAGATCT
>CAUYRH010132117.1:0-11614 GCA_963574655.1 Perodicticus potto
GTGGCGGGCGCCTGTAGTCCCAGCTACTTGGGAGGCGGAGGCAAGAGACTCGCTTGAGCCCAGGAATTGGAGGTTGCTGTGAGCTGTGATGCCACGGCACTCTATCCAGGGCGACAGCTTGAGGCTCTGTCTCAAAAAAAAGAAAAAATAATGATTAAAAATGTAGCAGACTGGCTGGACACCATGGCTCACACCTGTAATCCTAGCACTCAGGGAGGCCAAGACAGGTGGATTGTGTGAGCCTTATGACCTTGAGACCAGCCAGAGCAAAAGCGAGACCCTGTCTTGACTAAAAATAGAAAAACTGAGGCTGGAGAATCGCTTGAGCCCAAGAATTGGAGGTTGCTGTGAGCTGTGACGCCATGGCGCTTTTACCCAGGGCAACATCTTGAAACTCTATCTCAAAAAAAAAAAAAAAAGTAGCAGATTTAGGTGTTTGCAACAGTGTTCTAAACTCACAGTTTTTTTTCATGTAAATTAAAAAAATTTTTTTTTAACATTTCATTCACTTTTTTCTGTACGTCTATAAAGATACGGGGTCTTGCTCTGTCATCTGTGCTGGAGTGCAGTGGGATGATCATAGTGCACTGTATTATAGCCTTAAGCTCCTGGGTTTCAGTGTTCATCTGCCTCAGCTTCCCAAGTAGTGAGAAACTACTGGTGTACACTAACATGTCCAGCTAATACTCATATAAATTTTTTTTTGAGATGAGATCTCCCTTTGTGGCCTGAGCTGGAGTGCAGTGTGGTGCTGTCACTCACTGTACAGCCTCAAATTGCTGGGCTCAAGGAACATTCCTGCCTTAGCCTCCTAAGTAGCTAGGACTACAGGTATGGTGGTACGTGCTCGGCCCCTACACTTTGTATGACCATTCGGTTTAGAACATCAAATCCTATATAGTTCATAAAACATGACCATGGGCTTGGTTTATATGTTTTGAAATTTAGTCTTGAATTTATTACCTTTTTTTTTTTTTTTTTTTGGCGTTTTTTGGCTGGGGCTGGGTTTGAACCTGCTACCTCCAGCATACGGGCTGGCGTCCTACTCCTTTTAAGCCACATGTGCTGCCCTGTTACATTCTTTTTTTTTTTTTTGAGACAGCCTCAAGCTGTCACCCTGGATAGAGTGCTGTGGCATCACAGCTCACAGCAACCTCCAACTCCTGGGCTCAAGCGATTCTGATGCCTCTGCCTCCCAAGTAGCTAGGACTGCAGGCGCCTGCCACAATGCCCGGCCATTTTTTTTGGTTGCAGCCGTCATTGTTGTTTGGCGGGCCGGGCTGGATTCGAACCCGCCAGCTCAGGTGTACGTGGCTGGCGCCTTAGCCCGCTGAGCCACAGGCGCCGAGCCTATTCTTTTTTTTAAGACATTCTCATTGTTACCCCAAATTAGAGTGCTGTGGAGTCATAGCTCACAGGAACCTCAAACTCTTGGGCTCAAGTGATCCTCTTACCTCAATCTCCCGAGTAGCTGGGACTACAGGTGCCTATTTCAATGTCTGCTAGTTTTTCTTTTTCTGTGTTTAGTAGAGATGGGCTTCTGGCTTTTGCTCAGGCTGGTTTTGAACTCTTGAGCTCAGACAATCCACCCTTCTCAGCCTGAAGGCCTCCAGGTGTCAGCCACTGCCCCAGGATTATACTTTTTTTTTTTCTTTTGAGACAGAGCCTCAAGCTGTCACCCTGGATAGAGTGCTGTGTTATCACAGCTCACAGTAACCTCCAATTCCTGGGCTCAAGTGAGTCTCCTGCCTCTGCCTTCCAAGCAGCTGGGACTACAGGCGTGCGCCACGATGCCTGGCCTTTTTTTTTGGTTGCAGCCACCATTGTTGTTTGGTGGGCCAGGGCTGGATTCGAACCCACCAGCTCAGGTGTACGTGGTTGGCGCCTTAGCCCGTTTCACTTACACTTTTTATGGTCTGTCTCAGTAGGTAGGCAAATCTGTCATTTCTAGGTTTGAATTGTGATCAGGTCAGGATGTTATCTAGCTAGAGCAATGTGAAATGTGTTTAATTATTTTCTTCATTTCTATCTAAAATTTGAAGAAGACATGTTACACCGTTAAAAGTTATGACAGTATTTCATACTTTGGCAGATAGAGTGTATCTGCTATCACTGAGTTTATAATACTCATTCGTTTCCTAGTGTTGGATGGGGATTAATAATGTTTGTCTGAGGCCTGGTGCAGTGGCTCGTACCTGTTATCCCAGCACTTTGGGAGGATGAGGCGGGTGGATTGCTTGAACTAAGGAGTTTGAGACAGCCTGAACAAAATTGAGACCCTGTCTCTAAAAATAGCCAGACATTGTTGCAGACGCTTGTAGGCCCAGCTACCCAGGAGGGTGAACAAGAGGATCTCTTGAGCCCAAGAGTTGGAGGTTTGTGTGAGCTACAATACCATGGCGCACTGTGCTGAGGGTGACTGAGTGAGACTGTCTCAAAAAATTATCTGTCCAGGCTCGGCGCCTTTAGCATGGTGCCAGCCACATACATGGAGGTTGTCAGGTTTGAACGGGTCAGGTCAGCTAAACAATGGTAACTGCAACAAAGAATAGCGAGGCTTTGTGGGGACCACCTGTAGTCTGAGCTACTTGGGAGGCTGAGGCAAGAGAATTGCTTAAGCCCAAGAGTGTGAGGTTGCTATGAGCTGTGATGCCATATCACTCTATCGAGAGTGACCTAGTGAGGCACTGTCTCAAAAAAAGAAAAATCTCAAAAAATTGGCTCAGTGCCTGTGGCTCAACGGGCTAAGGCGCCAGCCATGTACACCTGAGCTGGCAGGTTCAAATCCAGCCTGGGCCCACCAAACAACAATGATGGCTGCAACCAAAAAAAAAAGCCGGGCATTGTGGTCCCAGCTGCTAGGGAGGCAGAGGCAGGAGACTCGCTTGAGCCCAGGAATTGGAGGTTGCTGTGACTGTGATGTCACAGCACTCTATCCAGGGTGACAGCTTGAGGCTCTGTCTCATTAAAAAAAAAAAAAAAAAACACAAAAAATTATCTTTCTTGTCTACTGATTACAGTGTTACAAAATTGTGGGCTTTTGTAAATTGCAGAGTGTAGTATTCATCAGTATTTATTGCAAAACATCTTTATTCATTGTGAACGTTTTTGTGTTTTTGAGACAGAGTCTCACTGTGTTGCCCTCAGTAGAGTGCATGGTGTCACAGCTCACAGTAACCTCCAACTCTTTGGGCTTAAGTGATTCTCTTGCCTCAGCTTCTGGAGTAGCTGTGAGTATAGGCACCTGCCACAATGCCCGGCTATTTTTTGGTTGCAGTTGTCATTATTGTTTTAGGAGGCCCGGTCTAGGCTCGAACCCACCCACTTCAGTGTATGTGGCTGGCACCCTACTCGCTGAGCTACGAGCTTGGCCATGCCAAGTGTGAAAGTTTGAATAATTGTTTTTTGCTCCTGATCTACTAGGGTCATGTTAAGAGAAGACACCCTACTTTTTTTGTTTGTTTTGTTTTTCTTTGCTTTGACACCATACTTTTTTGAGTAATTCTCAGCAAATGTTCTCCTCTGGGCTTAGTCCTTAAGTAAAAGCTACACAAAGAAATACTTTCAAGGGCGGCGCCTGTGGCTCCGTGAGTAGGGCGCCAGACCCACATACTGAAGGTGGCGAGTTCAAACCCAGCCCAGCCAAACTGCAACAAAAAATAGCCTGGCGTTGGGGCGGTCGCCTGTAGTCCCAGCTACTCGGGAGGCTGAGACAAGAGAATCGCCTAAACCCGAGAGCTGAAGGTTGCTGTGAGTTGTGACGCCAGGCACTCTACCGAGGGTGACAAAGTGAAACTCTGTTTCAAAAAATAAAAACAAGCAAGTAAATAGATGCCCCTTTAAAAAAAAAAAAAATACTTTCAAAATGAGTTTTTACATCTTACATCTGAAAATTTGCTTCTCTAGAAAGTGAAGATTGTCTATAAATTATTTGCAGCCAATACTTCTGTCACATCGAGCTGGTCTGTAATTCTTTTTTTTTTGAGACAGTTTCACTATGTCACCTCCAACTCCTGGGCTTAAGTGATTCTCTTGCCTCAACCACCCAAGTAGCTGGGACTATAGGCGCCCACCACAACACCTGGCTATATTTTGTTGTTGTGGTCATTATTGTTTTAGCTGGCCTGGGCTGGGTCCGAACCCGCCAGCCTTGGTGTATGTGGTGGGCTGGTGCCCTATCTACTGAGCTATGGGTGCCACCTTTTTTTTTTTTTAGTTTCACTTTGTCATCTTTGGTAGAGTGCGGTGGTATCATAGCTCACAGTAATTTCAAACTCTTGGACTTAGGTGATTCTCATGCCTCAGTCTCCCAAGTAGCTGGGACTACGGGTGCCTGGGTAGTTTTCGAGGTGAAGTCTTGATCTCACTCAGGCTGGTTTTGAACCTGTGAACTCAGGTAATCCACCTGCCTCAGCCTCCCAAGTGCTGGGATTACTGGTGTGAGCCGCTGCACCCGCTGGTCTGTGAATTCCTTTTTTTTTTTTTAAGAGACAGTCTTTATTGCCCTCAGTAGAGTGCAGTAGAGTGTGTGGCATCATAGCTCACAGTAACCTTCAACTCCTGAGCTTAGGTGATTCTCTTGCCTCGGCCTCCCAAGTAGCTGGGACTACAAGCGCCCACCACAATGCCTGGCTACTGTAATTCTTTTGATAATAATTTCAGATTAAGAGATGAGACTGTCGGGGGCGGCGCCTGTGGCTCAGCGAGTAGGGCGCCGGCCCCATATACCGAAGGTGGCGGGTTCAAACCCGGCCTTGGCTGAACTGCAAAACAGAAAAACAGCCGGGCATTGTGGCAGACGCCTGTAGTCTCAGCTATTAGGGAGGCTGAGGCAAGAGAATCGCCTAAGCCCAGGAGTTGGAGGTTGCTGTGAGCTGTGACGCCACAGCACTCTACTGAGGGTGATAAAGTGAGACTCTGTCTCTACAAAAAAAAAAAAAAAAATAGAGATGAGACTGTCCACAGCAGCTATTAGACTTTTTGGAATTGGGATGAAATTTCTCTAATATGAAAATGTAAATCAGTGTTGAAATATTTGCACATTAGTTACACTGTTATATTAGTAGTCTCAGATTACTGTGAAAATAATGGTGTTACATGTGATTGGTTTCTGAAATGTGATCCTAATGGATTAGGGTAAGCCTTGGACAGTGAATAGTTTCTGATTAATAGAAATTAATTACTAATTAATATGGGTGGCTAGTCATTTGATGACTTTGTAGTGCCTTGGAGTGGTTGTCGTGATCACCATTGTGTTGAAATGTTAACTGTTATAGTTGAATTTGTGGGATTGGCTTGGTGCCTGTAGCTCAGCGGCTAGGGTACCAGCCACATACACCATTGCTGATGGGTTTGGATCCAGCCCAGGCCTGCCAAACAACAATGACAGTTACAACAACAACAAAATAGCTGGGCGCTGTGGTGGGCACCTGTAGTCTCAGCTACTTGGGAGACTGAGGCAAGAGAATCGCTTAAGCCTAAGAGTTGGAGGTTGCTATGAGCTGTGATGCTACGGCACTCTACCCAGGGTGACAGCTTGAGACTCTGTCTAAAAACAAAAAAAAAGTTGTGGGATTAATTATATTTAATCATATGGTAAATTGTAAATTAAATTAGGGTAGTAACATTTGCAGTAAGATTGCCTTGAAAGTTGCAAGAACATTGTTCTTTGATCAGAGAATATCATTATCATGAAAGTAATAACTTGGTAGGCTTTTCAGAAGGCATTCATGAATATGAAATACTCTGTAAAATACACTACATTTTTTTATTAAATTATAGCTGTGTACATTAATGCAATCATGGGGTACAATGTGCTGGTTTTATATACCATTTGAAATATTTACATCAAACTAGTTAACATAGCCTTCATTGCATTTTCTTAGTTATTGTGTTCAGACATTTATAGTCTACACATAGTAAATTTAACATGTACCCTTGTGAAATACACTGTAGGTGTGGTCCCACTAATTACCCTCCCTCAACCCATCTTCTCCCCTCCCCTCCCCTCCCTAAAATACACTACTTTAAAAACTGTTCAGATAAACTAAAAGTGCTGAAATTTTTCGTCGTCGTTGCAGTTTTGCTGGGGCCGGGTTTAAACCTGCCACCCTCGGTATATGGGGCCGGCACCCTACCCAGTGAGTCACAGGGCGCCTCCCAAAAGTGCTGAAACTTTTGATGTTTTTTGGTTCATGAAAATCTTAAGTCAGACTAATAAACCTGAATGTTTAGTATAAACCCTCTTACTAAACTATGAGAGCTAGGGGTATTTCTGGTCATTTTCTTCCTGAGCATTTCGAAACAGAATTTTAAGGGTTTTTTTTGTTGCATTGTCTCCCTTGTTTTCCCTACTTCAGTGTTTTTGTCTTTTTTCTCTCTAGCCTCTTTCTTTCTAATTTTACTTTCATTGGAACTTCACTTTCTTGGTTTTACTATAGCCAAACATATTTGGCTGCCTGAGGAAGTAGCATTTGAAATTCTGAGAGGAGAAACTTGTTTTTTGAGACAGAGCCTTAAGCTGTCACCCTGGGTAGAGTGCTGTGGCATCACAGCTCACAGCAACCTCAAAACTCCCGGGCTCAGAGCGATTCTCCTGCCTCCGCCTCCCAAGTAGCTGGGGCTATAGACCCCTGCCACAACCCCCAACTATTTTTTGGTTGCAGCCATCATTGTTGTTTGGCGGGCCTGGGCAGAATTCAAACCCGCCAGCTCAGGTATATGTGGTTGGCTCCGTAGTTGCTTGAGCCACAGGCGCCGAGCCAGAAGTCTGTTTTGATAGAGTAGGGATTTTTCCTCTACTTCAAAGATGGGAGAAAAATCCTTTCTATAGTTGGAATTGTACAATCTGGGTAAAAGATTGACTTCTCTTTTTGTGTAGCAGCAGCTAATTGGGAGAGATTTTGCAGTTCTTTAGAAGACTGAATAATTTGTTTTCCTCTTTGTAGGGGAATGTGTGAGTTAATTTTGGAGGGAAGAGACGTACCTTTGCTTATCCTGGTACATGAGGAAGAAAAATTGTACATACTTGAGTATCAAGATTATTTTGATAAAGAGCCTTTATATTCAAAGTTTTTTTTTTTTTTTTGGTAGAGACAGTCTGTCTTTATTGCCCTAGGTAGAGTGCCGGGGCCTCACGCAGCTAGCTCACAGCAACCTCCAACTCCTGGGCTTAGGCGATTCTTTTGCCTCAGCCTCCCGAGTAGCTGGGACTACAGGCACCCACCACAGTGCCCGGCTGTTTTTCTGTTTTGCAGTTCAGCCAGGGCCAGGTTTGAACCCGCCACTTTCGGTATATAGGGCTGGCGCTCTACTCCTTTGAGCCACAGGCGCTGCCCCCCTTTTTTTCTTTTTTGAGAGTGTCTCACTCTTTGTCACTCAGGGTAGATTGCCTTGGCATCATAGCTCATAGCAATTTCAAACTCTCGGGCTTGAACAGTCCTCTTGCCTGAAGTCTCCTGAGTAACTGGTACTATAGGGATGTGCTACCCAGTTTTTCTGTTTTCAGTAGATACAAGGTCTTACTCTTTCTCAGGCTGGTTTTGAACTCTTGAGCTCAAGCAATCCACTCGCCTTGGCCTCCTCGATTGCTAGGATTACACACATGAGCCACTGCCCCTGGGCAATATTCAGAGTATTAAAAGTAAATTTTAAACTTGTTTGGCAAATTATATGGAGTGCCAGGTATGTACCAGTTATGGTTGTCGACACTTGGGAGTCATCATTGAACAAAATAGATAGAATAATCTCTTCAAGGAGTTTATGTAGTGAATGTATAAATGCTTTCAGAATTATTCTGTTATTTGTTAATATGTGCAAGAGATAATTCGAATTAGTAACAATGATGGTGTCTGCTGCATGCAGGTTATAATACCAGGTACTGGTCCCTGTCCCATATTAAAGGCTGTAAAAAGCTACTTAATTCATGAACCGCTGGTGTAAAGCAATAGTATAATTGAAGAAATTCTTAAAAAGAATTACTTTCAGGCCAGGCATGGTGGCTCACGCCTGTAGTCCTAGCACTCTGGGAGGCCAAGGTGGGATGGACTGGCTTGAGCTCACAGGTTTGAGACCAGCCTGAGCAAGACTCCATCTCAAAAAATAGCTGGGCCTTGTAGCGGTGCCTGTAATCTCAGCTATTTGGGAGGCTAAGGCAAGAGGATCACTTAAGCCCAAGAGTGAGGTTGCTGTGAACTATGACACCATAGCACTACCCAGGGCCTGAAAGTAGTTCAGTGATGGTCTCTGCTATATGCAGCTCACGAGTTCGAAACCAGCCTGAGCCAGAGTGAGACCCTGTCTCTAAAAATAGCTGAGTGTTGTGGCTAGTGCCTGTAGTCCCCAGTTAGTTAGGAGGCTGAGGCAAGAAAATCACTTGGGCCCAATATGAGGTAGCTGTGAGCTGTGATGCCACGGCACTCTAACAAGGGTGACAAAGTGAGACTCTTTTTTTTTGTAGAGACAGAATCTCACTTTATTGCCCTTGGTATAGTGCCATGGCATCACACAGCTCACAGCAACCTCCAGCTCCTGGGCTTAGGTGATTCTCTTGCCTCAGCCTCCCCAGTAGCTGGGAATACAGGCACCCACCCCAACGCCTGTCTATTTTTTTGTTGCAGTTTGGCCGGGGCCAGGTTTGAACCTGCCACCCTGGGTATATGGGGCTGGCACCCTACTCACTGAGCCACAGGCGCCGCCCAAAGTGAGACTTGTCTCAGAAAACCCCTAAAAAGGCGGTGCCAATTGCTCAGTAGGTAGGGTGCCAGCCACGTACACCGAGACTGGTGTGTTTGAACCCGGCCTGGGCCAGCTAAAACAACAATGACAACAACAACAACAACAAAATGGCTGGGCATTGTGATGGGTGCCTATAGTCCCAATTACTTGGGAGGCTGAGTCAAGAGAATAGCTTAAGCCCAAGAGTTCAAGGTTGCTGTGAGCTGTGATGCCATGGCACTTTATCCAGGGCAAAAGCTCGAGACTCTGTCTCAAAAAAACAAACAAAACCATAAATTCATCAAGGGAAGGAAGAATAATGAGAAAAAGTGGTTGAGTCCCATGATGGGATATTCATGAATCTCTCAAATGTGGAGCAAAAAATACAAATGGGCAAATCCATAGAGACAGAAAGCAGATTCTTTTTTTCTTTTAGACATCTCACTTTGTTACCCTCAATAGAGTGCTGTGGCATCATAGCTCACAGCAACCTCTTAACTGTTGGTCTCAAGTGATCTTCTTGGCCTCAGTCTCCTGAGTAGCTGGGACTATAGGCGCCCACCACAACGGCCAGTTATTTTTAGAGATGGGGTCTTGCTGTTGCTCAGAGTGACCTGGAACTTGTGATCTCAAGACAGTCCACCTGCCTTGGCCTCCCAGTAGTGGAGCCCAAGAGTTTTGAGGTTGCTGTGAGTTATGATGCCATGGCACTCTATCCAGGGCACAAAAAGAAAAGTAGTTCAGCAGTCTCCTGGCTTAATTTCTCATTGAGTGTTACCTTTCATGTATGAAGAAGGCAGAATTATATGTCAGTTGAGTATATTTTCCGGTGGATAGGCAATAAGAGATGATGAACTTGCACTGGACCAGGAGTCATTAAATTTAGAAAGGGGTGGTCTATCTAGCCTAGGTTTTATCTCTTGACTGCTGTCCATTTTAGGCCTGTCCCTTTGTCTCAGGACTTTTTATCCCCTGAATGAGGGATTTCTCTTCTCGCCTCCTCTTTCCCTTTCCCTTCCTCCTCTTCCTTCTGCATTTTTTCCTCTCTCTCTCTTTTTTTTAAATTAAATCATAGATGTGTACATTAATGCAATCATGGGGTACAATGTGCTGGTTTTATATGCAATCTGAAATATTTTCATCAAACTGGTTAACATAGCCTTCATGGCGTTTTCATAGTTACTATGTTAAGATATTTATATTCTGCATTTAGTAGGTTTCACTGTTTCCCAGTCATCCTCCTGCCTCAGCCTCTTTTTTTTTTGGGACTCAACCTCAAGCTGTCACCCTGGGTAGAGTGCTGTGGCATCACAGCTCACAACTTCTGGGCTCAAGCGAGTCTCTTGCCTCCGCCTCCCAAGTAGCTGGGACTGCAGGCGCCCACCACAACGCCTGGCTATTTTTTGATTGCAGCCGTCGTCGTCCTCTGGCAGGCCAGGGCTGGATTCAAACCCGCCAGCTCAGGTGTATGTGGCTGGCGCCTTAGCCGCTTGAGCCACAGGCACTGAGCCCTACCTCAGACTCTGAGCAGCTGGGACCACAGGTGCATGCCACTGTGCCTGGCTGATCTGTTATCTTGTCCTCCCTCCCCTCTTCTCTATTTTTCCCTCCTTCCCTCCCTTCCTTCCTCCTTTTTTTAATAGAGAAAAGGTCTTGGCTATGTTTCTCAGGCTGGTCTCAAATTCCTTGCTTCAAGTGATCCTCCCACCTCTTGCTTTGGCTTCCTGAAGTTGTAGGATTATAGGCATGAGCCAGGAATTTCTTTTCGGAAAATGATTTTGTATGATCAGTTCACAGGTTGAAACATTTTATTTCAGGCCCTGCTCAGACCTGGCCTCCAAAACTTTTTTTGACACCAGCAGGGTGGATGGCTATGAATCATGGTTAAGTTTAGATGTGAATTGAGTCTGCAGCCTTAGGTTCCACTCCAGTGACTAGAGAAAACCTTCCTTCTTCAAATTTGCGTTTATATTTCTGCTTGTGTTTAATGAGTTATAATATTGAACTACTTTGTGAAATTGCCAATGTCAATAGTGATGAGATCTCACTTTCTTACCCAGGGTGGAGTGCAGTAACTATTCACAGAGGCTTTTATAACACACGACAGCCTCCAACTCCTGGCCTCAGCCTCCTTAGTAGCTACCATGCCTAGCCAGTACCAGTCATTTTGACCTCCAAATATGATGGTTTCATATGGGTCAACCTGATGTTTAAAGGTGGTTGGGAAGCCTAGAGGGTGAGAGAAGACCTCAAAATGCCCAAAAGGGCATTAAGACTTTCTAGCAAGTGCCAGGGTTATTGGGGGACTGCACATACTTTGTTTGTGGTGGTTTTTGTTTTTTGTGTTTATCTAAATTGATTTTACCTAGTTTCACTTTCTTTTTTTTTTTTTTTTTGCAGTTTTTGGCTGGGGCTGGGTTTGAACCTGCCACCACTGGCATATGGGGCCAGTGCCCTACTCCTTTGAGCCATAGGTGCCACCCTCTTTTCCTTTTTTTTTATTTGAGACAGAGTCTTATTTTGTCACCCTCAGTAGAGTGCAATGGTGTCACAGCTCACAGCAACCTCCAGCTCTTGGGCTTAGGCAATTCTCTTGCCTCAGGCTCCCAAGTAGCTGGGACTACAGGTTTCCACCACAATGGCCCAGCTCTTTTTTTTTTTGAGACAGACCCTCGAGCTGTCACCCTGGGTAGAGTCCAATGACATCACAGCTCACAGCAACCTTCAACTCCTTGGCTCAAGTGAGTCTTTTGCCTCTGCCTCCCAAGTAGCTGGGACTACAGGCGCCTGCCACAAGGCCCAGCTATTTTTTGGTTGCAGCCGTCATTGTTGTTTGGGCTGGGCTGGATTCGAACCCACCAGCTCAGGTGTATGTGGCTGGTGCCTTAGCCGCTTGAGC
>CAUYRH010132119.1:0-22014 GCA_963574655.1 Perodicticus potto
TTTGTAGAGACAGAGTCTCACTCTCTCGCCCTCCATAGAGTGCTGTGGAGTCACAGCTCACAGCAACCTCCACCTCTTAGGCTTGAGTGATTCTCCTGCCTCAGCCTCCCAGGTAGCTGGGATTACAGGCGCCCGCCACAACGCCCAGCTGATTTTTTTTGATGCAATTCGGCCGGGGCCGGGTTTGAACCCGCCACCCTCGGTATATGGGGCTGGCGCCCTACTCACTGAGCCACAGGTGCCGCCCAACTATGCTCCCCCCACCAGAGCTGGTGACTGGTGGTCACACCAGTTTCTCCTGGCTTCACAGTGATTATTGTACAAGAGGCCAGGGTATCCTTGGTTCATATTTACCAAGGAATCACCAGGGTGGGCCCTGAGCCTTCAGCAGGCTGTGACCCTGCACTCCCTCATGGCCATGCAGGCCAGCAGCTGGAAGTGACGCACCTTCTCTTTGCATACCCCATCACTCAGGAGAGTCTCAGTGTATTTGTGGGCTACAGAGGGACCACAGGATGTTAAGGAAGAGCAGAGGAAAAAGTGGGTTAGTAACTAAAAAGAACTCTTAGGAGAAGTAAAGGACCCAAACCAATCCTTGATTAAAAGTGAGTTGAAATAAAGGTTTCTAGAAGCACTAAGAATTTTGCCCTCTGATTCATGGACACATGATCTCTGCTTGTCCCAGTCACCACTTCTTAGCTCATTTCGTTCTCCATCCTCATAGAGAGGCATTTGTCCATGACTGGCCTTGAGTCCAGAGTTATTCTCTTTTCCATTAGCTTTTAGTCACTCTGATCACACCAGTGGAAGAGCCTCAGTTTGCAGCAAGTATTTTCTTAGCAATTCTCTAACCCCACTTATCTCCCTTTTTAACAAGGAAAAACTCTGTAGGCTTTCAGACTTTTGACTATAATAAAATAATGTTTGTAATTTTTTTGAAGCTATATTTTTTATGGTTGCCTTTCCTGTCTATGGCTGCTGATGCTAGCTTTCCATTGAGGATATGAAGTTTTCTTTTAAATAAATTTATTAAAGTAAAAGCAAGGAATCAATTAAAAAATTAAGTAAGTGCAGAAAGTGATAGCTATGGCAAAATTTGTGATGGTGGCATTTGGAAATGACACACATTTGAGAAGCACTGTCCAAAGGCAGTTCTTCTGGCTACTTTTCTTCCCCATTCTTTCTCAGTGGAGGAATAGCAACTTCTTCTACTTAATTCCCTTTTATTGCTTTTATGCTGAAGAATACTGGGTGAGTTGCATATTATTCATTGAAATCTCCACATGTGGGCTTAAGTTACTTGAAGGTGGGGAGAAAAGAACCAATTAATTTCTAGGCACAAGTTACCGCCTGATTCCTGATCAATGTCAGTGTATATGTACAAGGTTTGAAAATTAAGTTTGTGAGCTTGACTCTGTGCATTTAGTTGTTAGCAGCACTGTACAAACAACTCGGTAAGGTTTCATAACCTTGGTATATCAGTGTCTTACAGCTGTTTGTGTCAATGTGTGGTGGTGTTTTGCTGAGTGGTGTTCATTATTGTTGTTGTGTGTTTTCGTGTGTCATACAATGACAGCTCTGATGGCCAGTCCAGAAAGAGTTCCAAAAATGCTTTGATGGGTGGGCTAGGCATTGGTGTCAGTGCAAAGCTTCCCAACAGGAGCACTTGGAAGGTGACTGTAGTGATATTCAGCAATGAGGTATGTAACACTTTTCCTAGGATGAGTTTGTGAACTTAATTGTGAGACCTTGTATACAGTATTTTTAGAGGTGGTAACAACAAGTAATAGCATCTAATTCAAGTCTGCTAACTTACCCGGGCAGCCCTGATGCCATTCTCATTTCCAGCTACCACCTTGTCTGTATTTCAGCCACACTGAGTTACCTCAGGCTCTTCATGCCTCTGACTTTTGTTCGGGTTTCCCTCCTGGGGCTTTCCTGCAAGCTTCCTATCTTTCATTTGGCAAATCTAGGAGGCCTCCCAGACCCACAGCTGGATGAGCTGCTTCCTTTTTTAGTGCTCTGGGACATTTTGCTTCTGTCTCCCTCACTTGTCAAAGTTGGTGTTTAGTAGAACCAGCAGCACAAACAGGGAACTGTGAACCTTGGTTTTGAGTCCCAGCTGTGTATCCAGCTGGCTGTGAGACTTTCCTAGGGTCCCTCTGAGGACTCCTGATCTCCAGTTTTTCAGTAGCAGCTACACAGTTGGACGGTGGTGGAGTCTTAAGCCCTGCCGTGTGTGAGTTTGTGGAGATATTAGTGTTATTTCTAGAATGGTCTTTCTTCTCACCAGATTGCAAACTTCTGAGCAAATTCCCAGCACCTCCCGCTTGTCCCTAGTAGATAATTAGTGATAAAGTTTTCCTGAGTAAAATAATGTTCACTTGAGATACCTAAGATCTAAACTCTCTATAGCTTCTTCTTGATAGCAGGCATCTATCTACATACATTTTATACATTCCCATATCTATTATTAGATACTAAAACTGTTGCCATATATTTCAACCTTTTAAAATATATTAAATAAATGCTATTTTAGTTTAACAAAGTTATTTTTAATCTGACCAGCAGGGGGCAAACTTCACCCAGGAATTGCCTTGCCTTCAATTGGGTAGGGCTTGGCCATCTACAGACAGGACGGGACGCAGGTTTTCATCTTTCTACCAGATGCCTCATTGATAAACTGTCGTGAAGGGAGTTAAATATTATCTGGTGTGACCTAAAACTCCAAAGTACCAAAATTAAGGTGCTTGGGAACTCTTGCTTGTCTTTAAAAGAAGGGAGAACATACATTATGTGGTATTATATACTGGACGACAAGAACTAGGCGGTGAGGGAAAGGGAACAAGAACTTCAGCTTTATTTATTTATTTATTTATTTATTTTGATTAAATAAAAGAACTTCGGCTTTATTTATTTATTTATTTACTTTTTATTAAATCATAGCTGTGTACATTAGTGCAATCATGGGGTATAGTGTGTGGGCTTCATATACAATCTTAAATATTTTCATCCAACTGTTCCACATAACCTTCATGGGATTTTCTCATTTATTGTGTGAAAACATTTGTGTTCTGCATTTAGCAGGTTTCACCTGTCCCTTCTAAGATGCACCATAAGTGTAAAGGAACTTCAGCTTTTAGGGGAGATTGAAATGAGGATAAATCTATTGGACAAGGAAAACGTCAGTGCATGAGAAATACCCGGCTTTTAATCGGAATTGTAGGCATGGGGACATCTCAGAGCAGAAGGACCCCAGTTATCCAGTAAACTGCCTGTCACTGAGGGGACAGTGTCACCATAATGACAGTGAAAGGTCTCTCCTTTCCTCAGATCAGGGTCTTCATTGTGAAGGCTCAGTGGTGGGTCACACATTTATAAGGCAGAGCCTTGGTTTGGGATTTGCTAGTGACGTGTTAGGTGATCTGGGACAGCCTGCCTCTTGTCTTTTATGCCTTGGTAAAATTTACGTCAGTGAGATTTGGAGGCAATTGCAAGATTTTTATTGGACATTTTTAAATTAAGAGGGTAGAAAACCTTTCAAGAAAATGGCATTTTGATCTTCTTTTCCTCCAGAGGAGGGAGTGCTACATTTTTAAAATGTCACGTAGCTTTGGCACCAGTTTAGTGGGGACCTCATTTCTGCTCTCCTTTTGCCAGTTTTTCTTTATGCATTCAGCCCCTGGTTGCAGAACGCCTTCTCTTATTTAATAGGAGCCATGTAGGTGGCTTGCTATGGCTATGGTGTTCTCACCTGCAACAAGTTCTAGTTGTAACCATTTGCCCGAAGTTTTTGCATTCCTCCCCAGATCAGAGGCTGTGATCCAGGAGGGATGGGCTGGCAGATGGCCTTCCCTGGGACAGCCCAGGCTCCAGGTGCCTGGCACTTTGGTCTATTTTAAGCTTGTTCTGCCTTGCAGCAAGGAGTAAGTCTAGGGTCCAATGTGTGCTGTGGATATTAAGAGACTTCAAGGACACTTCCCCCCATTTATCCCAGTTATGTCCCCTGCTAAAATAGGTTAACAGTGGCTAATTAACCACTGAACATTGTCATGCTGCATGAAGATAGCATCCTGGCTGTTCTCTGAGCCGTGGTACTTTATCTCCATTTAGATCTCTGCAGTATTCCATTAAACCCGAGAGAAACATTTTAACTGAGATGATGTCTACATTAGGGCTGCCTTTTACCCTTCAGCACGTAACCCGTGTAGCAGCAGTCAAGGCCTTATATCTGGTGCCGGGGAATCCAGGTTGCTTCGAGGTCTCTTCCCCAGAGGCTGGCAGGGTCCTTGCACCTGGGGTCGTGAGCACTTGTTAGTCACACAGACATAACCATGTTCGTGTAGATTCTTGGTCATGCCAGCCAGACCAGGCCCGCAGCGCAGCAGGAAGGACAGAGGAGACAGACCTGCAGGCAGGGAAAGTTTTTTACATCATAGCACTTTTTACCCTCAAGACCCCACACTACCCCTCTCCCCCCGAGAAACCATGAGGAACCAAGTCCACCATGGTCTTGTGTGGCTGCAAACACAGGATTCGCCAGTAGGATCAGCTTATCCTCAGATTATGCCCTGAATGTCACCATGGGCTCCACATGCCCAAAAAGAGGAATTGCACTTGGGCAAAAGAAATTTGAAAAGGAGGGAAAGGTGACTTAGCTCGACAGGTCTCTTTTTTGCCATAATGTAAGCTGTCATGCTGTAAATAAAACATGCATGTAATAAATCACAGGACAATTAAGGCAGCATTAACTACCATGTTGTCAAACCTGACAAAGCTATAGCCTACTATAGGTTGACCGCATGTCCCTGTCCTGGAAATACTAATTGGATCTGAAGTGGCGTCTCTACAAAGAGCGTTTCCCACAGTGTAGAACTGCCTGTATGTCTCTTTCCTGTAGAGGTTATGAACTGAGCGTTGGAGTTAGACAGCCTGGGCTTGCCTTCTGGCCCTACCACCTTCTAGGTGGATGGCCTTAGGCAAAGTACTTTACCTTTCTAAGGCCCACTTTCTTCACCTGTAAAACAGAGCAAATTAAATATGATAATTAAATAAGATGATATATACTACTATATAGAAGCTATGCTGTTGGATAATATGGTAGTAACATATAAATATTGTAATGACAGTGCCTGGTACCAAACAAGCTCAATAAACGTTGACCGTTATCAGTAATCACCTTCCTTATGACAGGCTTGTCATGGGGATAGGGGCAGCACAGAACTCCTGGGAATGGGCTTTGCCCAGAGAGTGGACAGTGGATGCACCAAGCCGAGGAGGACAGACCAAGGACAGCCAGAGAGAGACTGGGATGAAGACCAGGAGGGGACTAGTTGAGTATGGAGCTAAGGGACTGAGCTTTAGATGAAGGTCACGACTTAATCTGCATGTCCTTTACCCGAGAGGCTGAGGTTTCCAGAATGTGGTGGCTTCATGGATGAGCGTTCTTGGCAATTTGGAAAGGACCAAACTGAGCTGGCTGTGATTTCCCCTTTGCCAAGTCACTGGCCAGGTCAGACACAGTGCTCATAGGAAGGATGGAGCCAATGTGTCCTTACTTCATCGCCCATCTCCACAGGCAGAGGTGAGGGAGAATGTTTATTCTCATTGTCCAGAGTTCAAGCATCATTCTTCAACATGGCCAAAGCAATCAGTGAGTGATGGAATAGCTCTTAAAAAGAAAACTGGCATTTAATTAACTTTTCAAAGTGCTGGTTCAGCAACCTCTATGTTTTACATTTTGAATATTGAACAAGCATCTCTAATCGGATCTGAATTGCTCTGGGCCTGGCTTGGTGGTGAGTGCCTATTTTAGTTTCTGTGAACACCATGGACTCAGGTGTGAATTCAGGAACTCTCAGGAATGGAGGCTTCACCATGGACCATTCAGGCTCCTTGCTATTTTTTCCTCCCCTCAGCCTTTAGGTCAAGTCCATGTTCATTAACACTTCTGTTAGAAGGAAGTAGGCAACTCAGAAGGAGAAGGCAAATAGGTTTCAGTTCTGCTGCTTAGCAACTAGAGTGTTCAGTCTAATATCTGAAATAAGATGTAGGGCAGTAATTCTCATCTCTGTCACTAGGTCCCATGTCTAGAAGTTATTGCCCCAAGGGGTTTGGGGATGAGCCTAGCCCATGTCTGGGTGTGATTCTCTTGTGTACTGCTGGTGAAGAACTACCAGGTTAAAGGATTCTCTCCAGCTTTCAGTTCTCTGTCTGTGCTATGTCTTACCTTCCGTAAGCAGGGCAAGTCAAGAAGGGACTGTCTGCACAGCAAATCCAAACGGATGTCTGGGTGCCGTAGAGACATTAGAAAACCAGTGAGTATCTGCTCTTGGAGAGGACTGGGGCAAAGGCTTTGGAATCTAGGGTAAGTCAGGAGATAACAGTTTCTGGTTTCATCATCATCGTAACTAGCTCTGTGATTTGGACTGAGCACACAACGGCGGCATCCAGCGTCCCTCCCCGTGTATCAGGTGGAGCTACTGAAACCCACTTGGCCTCTCCTCTGGAGCTCAGCTGATACAGTGTTAGTAGATGTGAGTCTTTGAAGAGTGTCAAAGAGCTGTGTGTCAGGTGGGTCTCCTCGGTCACTGTGATCATTGTCAGCCTCCCAAACCCTGTTCTGGGGAAGGAGGCGTGTGGGCCGTGGTGCAGTAACGGGCACCCAAGGCTGCTGACCTCAGCGCTGCAGACCATCTGCCCGGGTGGGGGCCAGGTCACACAGGCCACATCAGTGACCTCAGCTTCCTCAGAAGTTGGGAAACAAACGAGTCTGTGAGGAAGAGGTGACCAAGAGCCCACAGCACAATGCTTTCCCTCAGCCTCTATCTCTGTGCAGTCTGTGGCAGGCAGGACTTCAGCCCCAGATCCTTCTCTGGTTACCTGCCCTGGTGGGCTGGGATAGACCACTGTGTTCTAGGCTTTGGTTTGTTTGCTTGCTTGTTTGTTTTTGAACTGTGGCCAATAATTTAAAACTACACGCAACGTGGTGACTGGGCATGTGTGTATTTATAAAACTGGAAACAAAAAGTTTTCATAATACTGACCCTTAACTCTCTGTAATGTACTCTTTTCTATGCTATTTAAAAAGAAGGAGAGAAAGAAAAAGAAAAGAAAAGCTGTTGGTGATCTACTAAATTGATTTCATGACTCACTAGTGGGTCAAGACCTGTAGTTTAGAGAACGTTGTGGTACGTTCAGTGTCCTTGAGCTCGTGTGTGGCCCTGTGCTAGCAGAGGTGAAGTAAATCTGTGAAGTGGGGTTTTATGTCAGAATGACACCTTGGATGGCATTCCTGAGATACAGAGGTAAATTTGCATATTCATGTGTATATAAAGAAATGCACCCTCCACCAGTTCCCCTAAAATATTCCCCCTATTTCATATTCCCTTTGCTTTCCCACGTTCAGTAGCTACATAGCATAGGAAGTAATCCACTTGCCTCCAACTCCTGTAAGAAAACCAGCAGTGCAGATCCACTGATTACGAACTAGTTCTGCCTACCCAGTATTAGGGAGCTGGAGGGGCCCAGAGCTCAGGTTCTCCTAGCTCAGGTCCCGCGTCACCAGGCTTTTTCTTTTTTTTCTTTTTTCTTTCTTTTTTTTTTTTTTTTCAGTTTTTGGCTGGGGCTGGGTTTGAACCTGCCACCTCTGGCATATGGGGCTGGCGCCCTACTCCTTTGAGCCACAGGTGCCTCCTACCAGGCTTTTTATTGAAAGAATCCAGAAATCTAGATCTTTGTACAAAATCTCTCAGTTTTGGCAATGAATTCACATTGAAACAGACCAAAACAAGAAACAAACAACAGCATGCTAGAAAGGCCCGGAAGCTACCAGTGTTGCGTCTGTGACCCAAGTCAGAGGCAGGGCACTTCATCCCACCAGACCTTCTGTCTAGAAGAACCTGCTGTTTCTGGGGGAGAGGGAGAGGGACAGAACACCACCCGAGGGCATCCCTGCTGCCTATCCTGGAGGACTCCATTTTGGTCTCTCTCCCTCCTCTGGGGAGAGACATGAGGTGGGGGGGTCCTTGGGCTCCCCCTAGAGTGAGAGAGAACAGGATGTGGGCTCAGCCGCAATTAAGCTGAATATTAAACTCATCCCCCTTTTGGATGTTGAGCGGGTAAGTGACAATTAACCAGGCTTCCCCTGAAGATTAGCATCATCATCGTTTTCTTCAGACAAAATTGCTGCTGCTTTTGCCATGGCACATTGTGTAGGAAAGAAATAATTTGGTCAGAACTCCTGAGGGCAATCAGAAATGAGTGTGTCTCTTGTGAACACAAGGAAGGCACTAGCCTTGTCCACCTAGCCTCGTCCGTCCCATTATTCTTCATTCAAGCACTTCTACCGTTGGTAGCTGCATCCTTTGGACAGGGGAAGCACAGAGACAAGCCGAGGCAGTGGTCCTAGGGAATGGCTAGGAAAACAGCTTCTGTCCTCCCCCAGATGGAAGGTGGCTTTGGTGGCTGCTTGACGGACTTCTAGGATCTGTTTGCCTTGAGACAGGCATTGGGAGCCTGGAGCATCCAGCAGTGAGGATGCCCAAGCATCCTGCTGCAGTTTCCCTGTGGTGTCTCTCATTGCCCTTCTGTCCTTCCACCCACCTGCCTCTGATTGCGCAGTCTCCTTACCCTGCCATGTAAGAGTCAAAAACTGCAGCCTGGGAGATTCCCTCAGAGTTGTTACATCCTATCTATCCTACTGGACCTACCCATTCTCTTCTCCCACCTCAGGTTAGCTATCTTTTTTTTTTTTTTAAGTGTTGGGGTCTTGCTCTGTTGCCCAGACTGGGCTCAAATTCCTGTACTCAAGGGATCCTTCTTCCTCAGCCTCCCAAGTAGCTGGGATATAGATGTGTACCACCACACTTGGATTGTTTGCTTTGTCTTTCAAAATAGTACAGTTGAGGCGGCGCCTGTGGCTCAAAGGAGTAGGGCACCGGCCCCATGTGCCAGAGGTGATGGGTTCAAACCCAGCCCCGGCCAAAAACTGCAAAAAAAAAAAAAAAGATAGGCTGGGCACAGTGGTTCATACCTGTAATCCTGGCAATCTGGGAGGCTGAGGTTGGTGGATCGCTTGAGCTCAAGAGTTCAAGACTAGCCTGAGCAAGAGTGAGACCCTGTCTCTAAAAAAAAAAAAAAGCTGGTGTTGTGGTAGGTACTGGTAGTCCCAGCTACTCGGGAGACTGAGGCAAAAGGATTGCTTGTGTCCAAGAGTTTGAATTGCTGAGAGCTATGGCACTATTGCACTCTATCAAGGGTGACAAAATGAGACACTGACTTAAAAAAATAAAAATAAATAGTACGGTTGATAGAATAATTTCATGCAAAATAGTTTATTTAAACTTGGCTTTAATTTATTATTTTTTAATTGAGAAAAATTAACGTGATTATACTTGTGGGTAGAGTTGTTTGCATTTTCCAAGAATTGCTTGTTGGCTCCCATGCAGCTCTTCCTGGCTGCGTCTTCTCACACATCCTGCCTCTAGGCCATTGTGACATTGTCCGTCACGTTGCCCACGCTTATCCTGCTAGATTTCTGACTCACAAGGATTCATTGAAAACATACAGCAACCTGTGTTGTTGTGGAAATTTTCAGACATACAGAAATGTAGTCACCATATACCCAATTAATAATCACCACCATCTTGCCAATCTTACTTAGAAGACTTTGGGTCAGTGTTTCTCAGAGTGTCAGGAGAAACCTGCTTAGATTAAAAATTTTAAATGCACATTCCTGGGCTCCCCAAGGCCAGCTGATTCAGAAATCCGTCACTGCCAAGGCCCCCCCGTCTATATGTCTAACAGACTCCCCAGATGGTTCCCATGCACACTAATGTGTGAGAACCCTGCCTTAGGCAAGTGGACTTGTGTCAGCCCGGCTTTCTGTTCTCAGATAATCTCTTGAGGGGTGCTGCTCACCCAAATCACTCACATGGTCTTCTGGTCCTTTAGGTGGAGGACACAGAGAAACAGTGCCTGAGCCTGCAGCCTGAGCTGTGTGACCAGGGCCCCCAAATGCTCCCGGGAAGCTGCACGTGCTAAGTGCACCAAATAAGACCCAGGGCCTCGGACGTAAAGCAGTGCTCTATAGATTAGTCAATTAGTTGTTGAAAGAAAGAATATCATCTGCACCCATTGGAATTTTAGGCTTCTCGCTCAGCCTGCACTTAAACTCAGCCATTTCACTTGGAGTTATGCCGAAACAAGGCTGCGAGGAGGCACTGCAGTGTCTGCCATCTGTCCAGCTGGCGTGGACCTCGGTCTGCAAAGAAGAATTCAGTCAAAGAAAGCGCCTGGGATGAACTGACTGGCCCCACCTTTGAAACCCTTCCCCAAGACACTTCCTCGGGGCCCGAGACTAGCAGGGTCTTTCATAAACCTTGTGTTTTCTTATTTCAGGTTCGGAAAGAAGGGATCTGAAGAAGTAGAAGAGTACGTTTTCACTGTTCTCATGGTATCTTACGGTAACCTTTGTCAAAGGGTAGTCTTGCCTGTGTTGAAAATAGCATTAAAAAATAAGACAGTATGAGTCTGGTGATGGCCTGGGTGGGGCTGGAATTACACCTGCTGAATCAGAGGTTTTGGTATTGCTGCTTCCTCGCTGAAGGTCTAGACTCCAGCATTACCAGCCATGTCATATCTCCCACCTTGTGGTTTATAGAATTGTATGTCCAGATGTAAGGGTACAGACCCATGCCTTCTGCTCTAGTGATACAGATGGGCAGAAGCAGCACCAGCTTCCTAAGCCTAGACTTCTCCTAAGATGTACATTCAAACAAAGGAAAGGTGGGGTCTGCCTAACGGTGGCTGTGAGGCAGGGCTGGGGGAGAGGAGCATTCCCATCATAGTTTGGGGGATGCTGCTCTCTGGGATGGTGGGTCCACACGTGACAGACCCAGTTGACCAAGATGACAAGGACAGTGGGTCCAGGGATATTTTCATCTAGAAGAAAGAACTGATACAATAAAAATTTGAGTTCCTGTCTGTGATTGAAACTCATTTTTTCTCTTGTTCTTTTTGGGGGGGCAGTTATCGCCTAAGACAGCAGAGCCTGGATAGAGCAGATGACGGAGGAGGTAAGAGTCCCTTGGAGGAAGTCAAGGGCTTCTTAGAGATTCCTCAAAGCACCCAGAGCATTTCACAGGCCTCAGCTGCGGTACCGTTTGCTGCAGCCCTACTATAAACATTTGCAGTGGTCTCATCACACATCCTGGTTCATACCTCCAAGTGTGCTAACTGCTACTGCCTCTGCCTGGAGTGCCTTCCCCCTTCCTTCTCCACTGACCCTGCTTGACCTCCACAACTCAGCTGAAGCACCACCTCCTCAGAAAGGTCTTCCCTTTCTGTCCTACTCCCACTTTGACTCAGCTCTTCTTTCTCAGTGTTCCTTATACCCTCTTTGGCAAACCTCCATCATAACAACAATGTAGCTAACATGTATTAGGTGTTTATAGACCAGACGCTGTTTTACCAGTTTATGTAAGTTACCATAACCCCTTAGTGCTATTGTTATCTCCGTTTTACAGTTGTGGAAACTAAGGCACAGAGGGGTTAAGTAAGTTGCCCAAAGTCCCAGATCTACTCAGTGCCTAGAGCCAGGATTTGAGTACAGGTAGGGTATATCACACTTTAACTCTTTGATGGATCAATTGGTTTTCCTACCAGCCTCTAAGCTCCTAATAGCAGACCTCAATGCCTTATTTATCTCTAGTGCATGACATGGAGAAGTTGGTTCATGACTGACTGTATAAAAGGAGGGAAGAGGACTAAAAAGGCAAGCAGCCATGGCATAGTGGAAGCGTGTGTTCAAAATGCAAGAAAAAAAGATGAGGTTAATATGTATCTCTAAAATGAAATCCAATCAGAGGAGATTATGCTTGGCACCTAAGTTACTAAAGCCTTTTGTGTGTGTGTGTGTGTGTGTGTGTGTGTGTGTGTGTGAGTGAGACAGAGTCTCACTATGTCGCCCTTGTTAGAGTGCCGTGACATTACAGCTCACAGCAACCTCAAATTCTGGGGCTTAAGCGATTCTCTTGCCTCAGCCTCCCAAGTAGCTGGGATTACAGGTGCCCGCCACAATGCCCAGCTATTTTGTTGTTGTTGTTACAGTTGTCATTGTTGTTTAGTTGGCCCCAGGCCGGGCTCTAAGCCAGCCTCAGTGCATGTGGCTGGCGCCATAACCACTTTGCTACGGGCAGGGAGCCTAAAGCCTTTTTTTGAACCTACACACATATATACCATTTCCATACTCATTTCTTTGTGTAGATCCTGGTTTCTATCTGGTATCAGTGTCTTTCAGGCTGAAGAACTTCATCATTTTTTGTAGAGAAGTCCTCTGGCAACAAATTCTTTCTGCCCTATTTGTCTGAAAATGTCCTTATTTTTCATAAGATATACAATTCTAGGATGTCAATTTTTTTTCTTTTAGTACTTAAACAGATATTTCATTGTTTTCTGGCCTACACTGTTTCTGATGAGAAGTCAATAGCTATTCTTATCTTTGTTCCCCCATGTGTATTATATATCTTTCTCCCTCTAGCTGCTTTTAAGATTTCTTTTCCTTAGCCGTGCATGGTGACTCACGCCTATAATCCTAGCACTCTGGGAGGGTGAGGCACAAGGTTCCCTTGAGCTCAGGAGTTGGAGACCAGCCTGAGCAAGAGTGAGACCCCATCTTTAACTAAAAATAGAAAAAGTAGCTGGGCATTGTGGTGGTGGGTGCCTTTAGTCCCAGCTACTTGGGAGTCAAGCAGGAGGATCACTTGAGCCCAGGAGCCTGAAGTTGCTGTGAGCTAGGCTGACCCCACAGCATACTAGCCTGGGGCAGCAGTGCAAAACCCAACCTCAAAAAAAAAGAAAAGATTTCCTTTGTCAATTATTTTCACCAACTTGGCTATGACATACCTTTGTATGGTTCTCTTTGTGTTTATCTTACTTGAACTTCTTGAATCTGTGGATTTATAATTTTATATCAAATTTAGAAAATTTTAACCATTATTTCTTTAAATATATTTTCTGTCTCTCCTGCTCCTTCTGGGACTTCAGTTTTGGGTTTGTATGTTCACATGGGTCATTGAGGCTTGGTGTTTTTTGTTTTTCAGTCTACTTTTTCCAATGTCCCTCAATTTGGATAGTTTCTACTGTTGTGTAAGGGGTCTTATCTTCTAAAATATCCAATCTGCTATTAACGCCATCCAGTGAATTTATTTCCAACAGTGTATTTTTCAGCTCTAGAGGTGCTACTTGGTTCTTTTTAAATATATTTTCTATTTATCTCCTGTTTGGTTCATGTTTTCCTTTATCCTTGATAGAAGCCCTTATACAGGTTGAGTATCCCTTATCTGAAATGCTTGGGACCCGAAGCATTTCAGATTTCAAACTGTTTCAGATATTGGAGTATTTGCACTGTACTTACTTGGTTAAATATCCCAAATCCAATAGTTAAAATTCTGAAATCCTCAAGTGAGCATTTTCTTGGAGCATCAAAAAGCATCTCTTTGCCATTCAAAAAGTTTTAGATTTTGGAACATTTGGATTTTGGATCTAAATGTAGTAGTAGCTGTTTTCAAGTTCTTTTGTTGCTAATTTCATCATCTCCATCTCTGAGTTTGTTTCTATTGACCAGTTTTTCTTTTGGTTACAAGTCATAAGGCAGTCTCCAAGTTACAAACACCTGACTTAATGTACAACTCACACTTACAAATGGAGGCTATTACAGGTAATAGGTACCTGTTCTAACTTACATACAAATTCAACTTCAGAACAAACCTGCAGAACCTATCTTGTTTGTAACCTGGGGACTGCCTACTTCTTCACATGATTAGTAGTTTTTGATTATATGCTGGGCATTGTGAATGTTACTATTATATGTTGAGCATCTGGATGTTGTTGTCTTACTTTAAAGAATCTATACAGACGTTCCTGTGTTTATGATGGAATTACATCCATATAAACTCATTATAAGTTAAAAATACAATGTGAGATGAAAATACTGTAATGCGTATGTTTATGTAAATTCAACTTAGGAATTTATCCAAAAGTAACATCCTTGTAAATCGCAGAGTGTACTGAGTGCTTTTGTACCAATGTAAAGTCAATAAGTCATTAAGTCACACCACTGTAAGTTGGAAACCATCTATATTTGTTTTTGTAGGGAGTCAATGTATTTGTCAGTCAACTTGATTCTTTTGAAAATTGTTTTTAAGCTTTATTAGGACAGGGTGAGAGTTATCCCTACACACTAAGATGATAAGGTGTCTCTCCTGAGTGCATAATAGTTTTTCAATAAGATCTCTCCACTCTGGCTAGGTGGAGCCAAGCATCCTCCCATTCTATATAAGCTCTGGAGGTGGTGCAGCCCACACCTTCTTAGTGGTAATTCTTTGCCCAGCCTTATAGAGTTTCACCCTACTGAGCCACAGCTTTGTATTCCGTCTGTTTAGAGTTTGGGGCTCTTCCTCTGCACAGTTCCCAGCTGTTCAGACTTGCTTCTCGGATCTAGCAGCCTAAGCCCCTCTAAACTTTAGTCTCTCTCTTCTCAACTCAGCTAGACCTCCATGCTCTGTTTGAGTTTTCCCTCACTCTTCCAGAGACCAGGAAGTACCTTAGACAGAAAACCAGGTGACCTGGAGCTTACTTTGTCTGTTTCCCTTCTGTCAGGAATCAGTCTTGTGTTACCTACTTATTGTCCCCTGTCTGGAAATAGTAGTGTTGTATATTTTCCCCCCACCCCCGATTTTCTAGTCGTATACGATGGGGCGGCAAGTGTAGTACCACCTACTTGCTTATGGCTTAATGTGTAGTCCAAATCCTTCTTTTAACTCCTTTGAAAAAGGATTCATTTTGTAAAACCTACAGAATTACCTGGTAATTATAAAATGAGAGAGAGGGTCAAACAGACATTTATGAAATATTCTGGGATGGTGGTTAAAATACAGATTCCCAGGCCATACACAAATCAAAAGGTGGAATTGGGGCCTAGAGATCTGCATTAATTTAAGTAAGCTCCCTAGATAAATATTCAGCAGTCCTGCTGTCGTGTCTCTAAAAGCCAGGACTGAGGACCAAGGAGGGCAGAAGTTGTGTGAAAAATATTTCTACCTCAGCTCATTCCAGAGGGGGTTTAAGGTGAAAGAATACTCATAGAGGTCGGAAAATCCAGCCGTGCTCTAAGTCTTAGTCAGAGCTTATGAGCACATTCTCACCATTTTCTAGCTTTTTTCCTTGCTTTCTGGTTTCTCTTCTTGCCAGATATTCCTCTTTAGTTCAACTCACTAAACTCCTTTTAGCTCCCAGACTTCTCTACCTACTAATAATTCCCAATGACTGTGTATTTTTTTTGAAACAGAGTCTCACTCTGTTACCCAAGCTAGAGCACCATGGGGTCAGCCTAGTTCACAACAACCTTAGAATCCTAGGCTCAAGCGATCCTCCTGCCTGAGCCTCCCAAGTAGCTGGGGCCATAGGTGTGCACGACCACACCAGGGCTTTCCTGTTTTTAGTAGAGATGGGGGCCTTGCTTTTGCTCATGCTGGTCTTGAACTCCTGAGTTCAAGGGATCTTCCTGCTTCAGCCTCCCAGGGCACAAGGATCCCCCATGACTATATTAAATATGGTATATTATATTTCTGTTCCCAGAGTCTCTTGTCCCAGACTTGTACCTAGGATGTCTTCTGCCAGTGCCAAACAGACAGTTCAGTGGTTGGTGGCTGCTAGCCACACTTTTGATCGGTCTTTCCTCACAGACTGGTACTTCAGCCACTTGTATAGTGCAGCAAGGTGACGCTCCAGGAGTGTGGGCCCAAGGACTCAGGAGGCAGTGTCTCTGCGGGACATTAACAGAGCTGGTATGTGGTTAAGGAGCAGCGTATGTGGGAATTGGAATGATAGAGTGGCGTTCCAGAGCCTCTCGTTTGAAGCAGGGTGAGGGAGATTGGTGATAAAGGCAGGTGATTTGTAGTGTGAAGACCTGGTCCATCTTGAAGGAGCCTAGAAGTGAGTAGAAGGCAAGTTGCCTCCTGCAGTATGTCTTTTTTGGGCAGCTTCAGTTCCCAGTTGCTCATGTATCATATTTGTTCAAAAGTCAAGAGACTTTAAATTTTAAGTCAAGTAAGAACACTTTAAATTCAGGAAAAAAGATTTTAGAGTTCTATGGCAGAAACTTCCAAACAAATTCATGGTCTATAGAAGGTTTACTTCCACTGCTATTTTTCTCCAGGCTTTTCCCCCACCCTCCCTGAACCTCTTTACAGTTCTCTTCAAAGGACTTCTGAAATCCAGCTTTCTCCACTTTTTTCAATGTGGAAATGGTACATTTAAAGGAGCGACTGTTAGATGTTACAGCAAACCCTCTGAATACTAAAGTCTGTATACATTATCAATGCCTATGATTAGAAGTTTGTACTGGCTGCCTTTGTGGCATCATCACTTTAAGATCAAATTGTTGGGCAGAGTCCCCTGGTGGTTCACGCTGTAATCTCAGCATTCTGGGAGGCTGAGGCAAGTGGATCCCCTGAGCTCTGGAGTTTGGAGTTTGAGACTAGCCTGAGCAAGAGTGAGACCCCCATCTCTACTAAAAATAGAAAACCTAGCCAGGTGTTGTGGGTGCCTGTAACCAGCTACTCGGGAGACTGAAGCAGGAGGATCTCTTGATCCCAAGAGTTTGAGCTATGGGATGTGCGGAGTGTGAACTATGATGCCATGGCACCCTGCCCAGGATGACAGAGTGAGATCTGTCTCCAAAAAAAAAAGCAAAAAACAAATTGTTGCAACTTTAAGAAACTCTGTGGGTCATCTTGTCTAAACCCATCATTTGATGCGTTAATAAATTGAGGCTTAGAGATTGTTATTCAGAATAGCAGGGCACAGAGAGAAACTCTGGTCTTCAGTTCACGGGAAGACATTTCTGCTCTCATGCTCCAGTATCCGCCAATATCACTGTCATCATCATTTGTTAACAGACTTTACTGTGTGCCAGCTACATTATGTTCTCATTTAATTCTCAAAACAAATCAGTGGGAAAGTTTATTAAAATCAATTTTGTTGAGGTCTGGTTTATATGCAAGAAACTGTATGCAAGTGCACAATTTGAGTTTTGACAAGTGTATATACCCTGCAAAACCACTGCCACAAGCAATGTACAGAACATTTTCATCACCCCCAAAAGTTCCTCCATGCTCCTTCCAGAGCATCCTTCCTCTGTCCCAGCTTCAGGCACCTCCTGATGTGTTTTTTGTACTAGAGAGTAGTTGGTGTTTTCTAGAATTTTATATAAATGGAAGCATAAGTTTGTACTGTTTTGTGTCTGAATCTTTTCACTCCGTGTAATGAGGTTCATCCAGGTTGTTGCATGTATCATTAGCCTGCTCATTTTTATTGCTAAATAGTATTCCAACGTATGGGCATACCATGGTATGTTCACCTGTTGATAGACACTTACATTGTTCATTATCCCCATTTTAAATTAAAGAGTTAATTTGTTATTTACTTATTTATTAAAAAATTTTTAGAAACAGGATCTTGCTTTGTTGCCCAGGCTAGCCTTGAACCCTTGGGCTAAAGTGATTCTCCCACCTCAGCCTCTGCATACTGGGACTATAGGTTTGGGCCACCATGACTGGCTCATTTTTTTTATTTTCAAGGTGATCAGATTTCAAAGCAAAGAAAGGTAGATGAACCCACAGTCACACAACCAGTAAATGGGAGCGCCAGTATTTGAATATGGATTTTGACCCCAGGGCCTTCATTCTTAGCCTCTGGACTGTAATGAATGGTACAACCATTCCAGCAAATCTCCCTCCTTGGGGAGATTGTATTGCTGTCAGCTTGCAGATTTGTAATATAGAGGGCCTAGAATGATTGATAAGATGCTTAATAAAAATTTTTTTAAGGAAGGAAAGAAGAAAAGATACCTGTTTTCAGAGAATACCTCTAGTATTTTTTCCTCCATCATTAATGTGGAATGTGAAATTTGTGATTTGGCCTTTATTTTGGCCCTGGAGGTTTGAAGCACAAAATCCTTTCTTGTCAGAGAGTACACTTGCTTTTACCTTCTAGGAGGGATGCCTTTTCAAGGCATAAATCTGTTTTCTGTGCAGTTATGCCTGAGTCCTTTAATGGAAAATCAGTTCCTGTGTTACACTTCACACTTGACTTAGTCCATTGCACTGTATATGAATGTTTAGAATCCATTATGCAGTAGGAATCATATGTTACATATAACTAGTTTCTAGAATTATCTTTGCTCAGAGAATTACTTGGTTGGCTAGTGGAGTCTGCACCTTTGAACTTAGAATATCCAGTGGGTGGGGAGACTCCATGAATGATTGTCCTGAATCATTTGTGGATGCCTCTTCAGCAGAGACATTAAACGGATCCTGGGCACCTATAAGGAAACCTACTGGTTCCCTTAATATTCATAAAATCGCATTTAGGTTCTTAGCAGTCATCAGCACAAGGAGTGCCATTATCACTTGAAAAGCAGCTAATCATTTTCTTACTCTTGGTGGAAATGGGTGTTTGATGATCACTCCCAAAGGAAAAGATTAATCTCAGTGAATAGAAATGAGGGCCTAAGGTCAGGGACCCCTCCAGGTAGGTCAACTCCTTCCACCACCAGCCTCAGAGGTTAGGTTTTATTGAGGGAAGCCAGCAGGCTTTTGTCCAGTGCCTCCTGAGGCCTGTATGGCTCCAGAAGCCATAGTAATGAATGAGACAGTCCTTGCCCTCCAAGAGCTTCTGATCTGGTGAGAAAACATCTTCTCCTCTTTCCCCCCTCAGGAGTCATGTCGCTCTAGATACATTTCTCAGCAATTAGCCTTCCTTGCTTCTTCCTTGGTACTTGTTCATTCTTTCCTAGGCAAGATGCCCTCTCTCTCCCAGCCCTGGTGTCTAGGGAGAGAAGAGAAGTACTTCCTCCTTTCATTCATGCCTTCAGGCTTCCTAGGGAAGAGAACAGAAAAATAGAAGAAGAAGGGGTCTTTGAAAATAGACGCGTTTTCAGCTCGGCACCTGTGGTTCAAGCGGCTAAGGCGCCAGCCACATACACCTGAGCTGGCAGGTTCAAATCCAGCCTGGGCCCGCCAAACAACAATGATGGCTGCAACCAAAAAATAGCTGGGCATTGTGGCAGGCACCTGTAATCCCAGCTACTTGGGAGGCAGAGGCAGGAGAATCGCTTTGAGCCCAGGAGTTGAAGGTTGCTGTGAGCTGTGATGCCACGGCACTTTACCCAGGGTGACAGCTTGAGGCTCTGTCTCAAAAGAAAAAAAAAAAAAGAAAGAAAAAGAAAATAGGTGTGTTTTCAGCATGAGAAACGGAGAGTGAGTGACAATTAGAGGTGGCTTTGGAATCTGTTGATTTACCAGAAAGTATTTCATGGGTACTCTTTGCAGAATGGAGGCCAGGTTCTCAGCTCAGGAGCATCTGAGGCCAGGCAGGTACCATTAGGTTTTTAAGTTGAAATGTCCTATTTCTTGGAGTCCTAAGATTCACAGTGAATATTGCTAACTTTTCACTTTGACACTTCGTGGATTTGTGTATGTATATGTGTGTGAAAGTACATCTTCATTCTTTCTAGTGCACATTTTGGCTTGTGATCATCCTTTAATTTTTTTAGAGCAATTTTCATGGATGAGTAAAAAATTCATGTTATTTTTGAATATTCATTCCATTATGGAACCAGTGCAGCACAGATAGCCCAAAATATCAACAAAGTATTTGGGAAGGATGTGACTTACGAATGCACAATACTTTGATGGTTTATGAAATTCTGTTCTTATAATTTTAATCTTGAAAATGAGCCACAGGGATAAGCTGAGACCAAGGTGGATATTGATGATCTGAAAGCTGTAGCAGAAGCGAATCCATCTCAACCTATGTGTGAATTAGCAGTAAGATTTGACGTTACTATTAAATGAACATTAGGAGAGAAATCGTTTTAAATCTTGCCTTTCTTTGCTGTCATGACATAAAGGGGAGCCATTCTATACCATATTAATGCATATGATAAAAAATGTATTCTTTTTGATAATCACAAGCCTTCAGCAGAATGGTTGGATAAAGATAAAGTACCAAAACATAATCACAAACTAAATATTTGTCAAAAAAAGCTAATTGCATCTGTTTGGTGGCCCAGCAGTGGTATTATTCACTACCGCTTCGTGACATGTGGTCAGCTAATGACAGCAATTGTCTTCTGCAACCAGTTGAATTACACGATGAGGATGTTTATGATTAAACAGCCGAGATTGGCCAGTAGAAACAGGCCATTCTTGTAAGACCACACTGTCACTCAGACCACTCTGTTCACGCTACAGAAGGTGGACTTGGAATCTCTGTCATCCACCATATTCACCAGACCTTATACCAACTGACTACTATTCTCCCGAGCATTGAACCACTTCTTACAAGGAAAGAAAAATATTCTCAGCCAGTTGTGGGAAACACGTTTCACAATTTCATTGCTACTTGCTCTCTAGACTTCATCACTACTGGTATATACAAGCTACCATAAAGATGGCAAAACTGTGTTGATAGTTTAAGCACATACTTTGATTAATTGTACTGCTTTTCTTGTTTGAGATGCAATAAACTAAACTTTTGATTTGAAATTGTACATTTCAGATTTAACGACCTAATGTAAACATGTGAAATAGCAGAAGTGCAAGATAGTAAGGAATGATGAGGCCCATGGTGAAACCAGAGAGGAAATGGCACATTTTTTTAAGATGACAAAATGTTTAAAAAAACACTTTATAAACAGAACAAAATGCAAATTTTATTAGGCCTTTGTTAAAAGATTTTCAAATCCTTCACAAGACCTTGCATGGCTATGCTCTAAAGCAGGGGCATCCAAGTCCTAGCCTGTGGGCCTCATGTAGCCCAAGATGGTTATGGAGTGGCCCAACACAAAATTGTAAACTTAGTTAAAACATTATGATTTCTCTGTGTGTGATTTTTTTGGTGGAACTCGCACTGTTCTCGTATGTGAACTTTGTAGATGACAGCATCATGTCTCAATGACATGTAAAAATAAACGTACTTATGGCGTCACTATTTGTACACCAGGTGGCTTCATTTTTATAGCAGTGTGCAGCTTCCAGTGTGGTATCGTCCAAGCACAGTCAAATTGACATCATGAGATGTTATGCATGCTTATGGTAACTTGGCAAGACAGTGATTATAATATTTCAACCTACCATCACAACATTAAATGTGTAATATTATTTAGAAGTCAGGTAAGCATTCTTATTTGATTATTAAGGGTTCTTTCCCACCTCAGAGGTGCCTCACACATCACCCACTATGTTTTATAAAATCAGCCCTCTACCTCACCCTCATCAGCAGCTGATAAGTGGAAGGGCCCAAGCTTTACTTTCTGTTATTCTATGAATTAATTTTCATAATAGCAAATATAGTCTCTCTTATCTGTTATTATTTTTTTAATCCAGCATGACTTCTAAAGTGTCTTTCAAAAGAAAACAGAACCCCCCCCCACCCCAAAGAAAAATTACTAGTGAAGGAAGAATGTTCAGTGAAAAGTGGACAGATGATTAATTTTTTGTCAAGGCAAATAGTCAGGCACTCTGCTTAATTTGTAGGGACTTTGTATAAGTTTTCAGGGACTATAGTTTGAAAAGGCATTATGTGCAAAAACCTGCTGCCAAATTTGCCTATATGAAGAATTACATCATAAAGACAAAATAGTAGAACTGAGAAAAAGTTTGTTTTCTCAATCAAAATTTAAAAAAAAATGGCTCGGCGCCTATGGCTCAACAGGCTAAGGCACCAGCCACGTATACCTGAGCTGGCGGGTTCGAATCCAGCCCAGGCCCGCCAAACAACAATGATGGCTACAACCAAAAAAAAAAAAAAAAAATGGCCGGGCGTTGTGGCGGGTGCCTGTAGTCCCAGCTACTTGGGAGGCAGAGGCAAGAGACTCGCTTAAGCCCAGGAATTGGAGGTTGCTGTGAGCTGTGATGCCACGGCACTCTATCCAGGGTGACAGCTTGA
>CAUYRH010132121.1:0-10553 GCA_963574655.1 Perodicticus potto
AATCTCTCCCACTACCAGGAGCTTTGGTGTTTTCTGTATTCTTTTCTGTAAATCAATTCTGCCTTATCTCGGACGGGTGGGAGGGGGGAAATAATGTAATGAAGAATAATAAAATACATGTATTTAAAAAAAAAAAAAAATCCTCCTCATTCACTGTTTGAGTTTAGCAGCCGCTGGAGACAATGACATGAAGTACAAACTGGCACTAAAATTATGCAAGTCTGGTGATTCCATGAGGTCTCCACGTCCCATGAGACAACTGTGCACAAGTAAGATCTGAGCTGCAGGCCTCCTGAGGGAATGTGAGGGAAGACAAGGGGACGGAGACCGGCAGACAGGCCCTTATCCCGGCCTCGCCTCAACTCCACGTGGAATTCGTTTGACATCTTTTCACTTTAGTATCTGAGGAATCCAGAATAATGAAGACAATAGGGATGTACAAAAAAACATCTGGGAGTTCAAATCTCTCCTGCCATTTACTAGCTGTGTGACCTTGGGCAAGTCACTGACTCTGGTCTTTGTAAATAATGGGGTGAGAGCAAACTTTTAAAGTAGAATCGTCTCTCACTTGAGAAAACACCTGACTTCATAAGGAACCAGCTACCTGGAATATCTGTGAAAGTTCTCTGTAAATCAGCCAGGGTTACACACATTTTAGTTATTATTGCTTCTGCTAAGATGTAACCCCTATTTTACTTAAAATAGGTGAAAAATCTTTCAGAAATCAAGGTATTAGTATGAGAAGGCACTACAACAGCTGAGAAAAGGCAAAGCCTTTGGAATCACATAAATTTGAATCAAAATCACCCACCTCTAAAAGCTTGACTACTTAAAAACTTGAGTGTTCATTACCTGAAGTCTGTGGATCTAAAGGGGCCACGAGGGCAGTTCAAGAAATATGTGAACTAAGACAAAAACAATTTTCATCATTATTTTCACTAACTTCTAACTGAAATAGAACATTTCTTTCAAGAATGAATACATGCAATGAATCACAGTATTTTCACAGCATCTATGACTTAGCACCTGTAGAAGTCACAGATATTTTGATATCACATTATGATTGTGGCAGGTATGTCCCAACTATTTTCAGTACATTCTTTCTACTCTCCACTAACTAAAATGATGGAAGCCACTAACCCAGTATTGAAGCTTTCTCTTTTGAGGCCTTCATGAAGAAGCACGTGTGTTACTAAGTCTAACATTTAAAATCTAAAAACTTTGACAACTGCATTTTAATGTAATTGGTTTTCTTTGTAATCCTTTATAGTGTAGTTTATGAATTTAAGAACATTATTTTGGGGAGTAGTTCACAAGCTTCACCAGCTTGCCCAAAAGGGTTCACAGTACAAGAAAGGTCAAGAGCTCCTCCACCCTCCCTGGGAATCCATTTCCTTAAGTGTCAGAGGGAGGGAAGAGCTATGACCACAGGTCACGGTGATGTGCGCTGTCTGCACTGCCTGATGCTCCACACATACAAAACAGGTGTTCAACTACCAGAAGCTAAGCCAGATAGCTCAAGAGATGACCTTGGCGATTCTTCCTCCACCCCCACCATACACATTTACAAAATGACTCAAGGCACATTGACTCAAGGCATGTTGAAAATGATGAGACAAAGTAATTAATTTTCTACCTTAAGTATTTCATTCTTCTTAATATAATCTCAACAAAGTTTATCTTTGGCATTTTAAGGTTTTAAATTAATACTTTCTTATGACATGACTCTTCATTTGCTGGATGGCCTTTTGTGTTGTTCGTAATGGTAAGGCTATGTGGATCCCCCCATTTTTTTTCATGGTGTGGTAGGGGTCTTCTGGCTGAGACAAGAAAATCTGCTGGACAAATTCTAAAAGAGCTGTGACACTTCTGGATGCCCTTTCTAAGTCTAAACTGCTACTGCTAGGAAGGACCTATCCAGGCCAGGGAAGACAACTCCAGGGAAGAGTCTACCCTATGGCTGAGGATTGGGGAGGTCTTTCAAGGGACGTGGAACTAACATAGCCGCAATGATCTGAGCCAAGGGGCAAGGTCTTGGACGAAATGAGAACAAGTTATTTAGAACCTGGAAACACAGAGTTATTTTAAAGGTTGCCAATGAGAGGGCCTTCTGAGGCAAGACTAGTCTTTAGGCTCAGCATAATGTACCTCAATGTGAGAAAATTAAGTAATGTTTCAACTTGAGTCCCAAATCAACAGTCTCAGCAATATGAGCATATTCTGCAAATGAGAATGCAATAGAGCTACTGAGAGAAGATTCATGGTCTTCTTAATTAACTCCGAGGTGCTGCACATAAGGGGAAAACGATAAATCAAGTAGATTACTGCCAGCAATCTGAATTTCCAAATGAAATAAGAGAGGGGTAGTGCCTTGAGTCATTTTGTAAATGTGTATGGTGGGGGTGGAGGAAGAATCGCCAAGGTCATCTCTTGAGCTATAATTTGCCACTTTATGATTTAATTTCATGTCACATGCAAAGTACTTGCCATATAGTCGGATGTAGGAAGATTAGTAAGATACACTGGGGGAGGCGGTGCAAGTGAACACACACAAAACTGCAAATCATTATTCAAGCATTTATTAAAAATATATTTACTAAGCATCCACTGTGTACAGATGAGTAACAGGTAACATCTGACCAGGGACTGAAAGGAAAGGAAGATGTGAACTGAGTGAAGCCCTACCTGGAGTGAGAGTGTCCCAGCGGAGGGACGGACAAGCACAAGAACCTTGGACCAGGCCTGAGCTCTCCACGCTCAAGAGGCAGGCACTGCAGGAGACTAGTGGTGAGAGGAGAGCCCAGAGAGATGGGGGCACCTGGTCACAGAAGCCATGTCAGGAGAGAGAGGTGATCTGATGTACATCCCCTGAACGTAGAAATACAAGCAAAACACAAAGTCTGGGAATAAGGAATAAGGAAGGGTTAATTCACACCGTGAGATTATTATTAGTGGTGAAAACTACAAACATATGCAAACAAACCCCAAAATAATCAGAATATCTACCAATCAATGGCTCGGCATCTGTGGCTCAACAGGCTAAGGCGCCAGCCACATACACCTGACCTGGCTGGTTAGAATGCAGTCCGGGCCTGCCAAGCAACAATGGTGGTTGCACCCAAAAAATGGCTGGGCTTTGTGGCCGGCGCCTGTAGTCCCAGCTACTTGTGAGGCAGAGGCAGGAGACTCGCTTGAGCCCAGGAATTGGAGGTTGCTGTGAGCTGTGATGCCACAGCACACTATCCAGGATGACAGCTTGAGACTCTGTCTCAAAAAAAAAAAAAAAATATCTACCAATCAATAGGGAATGGTGCAACAAATCATTATACATCCCGAAAAAGAATGACTTAGGCTGGGCATGGTGGCTCAAGCCTGTAATCCTAGCACTCTGGAAGGCCGAGGCAGGTGGACTGCTTGAGCTAAGGAGTTTAAGACCAGCCTGAGCTAGAGCAAAATACCATTTCTCCCAAAAATAGAAAAAATGAGCCAGGCGTTCTGGCAGGCGCCAAAGTTGCAGCTACTTGGAAGGCTGAGGCAAGAGGAGCCCTTGAGCCCAGGAGTTTGAGGTTGCAGTGAGCTACGATACCTGCACTCTAGCCTGGGGGCAACAGAATGAGGCTCTTAAAAAAAAAAAGAGAATGACTTAGATCTGTCTCTACTGACCTGGAAGGATGTCAAATGAAAGCCAAGAGAGAAGAATTTGCGTATGCATATATATATTATGTACATATAAAATAAGTTATTTCATTTTTATAAAAACAAATGCCACAACCAATCAACCCCCCTTGTACACGTCTGCACATAAGAAGGGAGAGAGCTACTGAACCAAATAGGAACATTTGTTAACTTGGTGTAAGGGGCTGGGTAGGGGGTTGGGCAGAGAAGAGAGAAACCTATTCATCTTAAATATATTTGTACACAATTCTAAGATTTATATTTTCACGGGTCTAGTAAAATATATGAATGCTGTGATTTCAAACACAAAGTAAAGATTTGAACAATTTGATCTTAGAGGTTGCAGCACAGGCGGTGTTAAAAGCTGATGTTGAAGAACAGGATCATCAGAGCCAGAAAACAGCAGAGATAAGAGGGAGGACACTGAACCGAGGGCAGAACATGGTGCGGACAGGATGGTGCTCTCAACAGACCTTCTGACGGCAGCTGGTAGGTGGGTCTCAGTGGAGAGAATGGAGGCAGGAGGGAAATCAGTGAACTCTTCGGACAATCCAAGATAGGAAGCTGAGGCCAAGGAAGGGCAGTAGCAAGGACTCCAGAGGCAACGAGGAGGCAGATGTTACAGACACGGTGCTGATTGTTTGGAAATAGGGGTGAGGAAAGAGATGTCTGGAATATAATTAACATCAAACCTCCTACACTAATGAATGGGTGGATATTATTAAACAACGGTATGAATCCAAAAAAGAGGAGCCCTTCTGGAGGGGGCTGGGAGATGATAGCCTGCCAATGGTCAAGTTGAGCCTGTGCTGAACATTCATGTGCCCAGAGGTAGTGGGGAAGCTAGAAATGGGCATTGAAGGAAATATGGGAGGGATTAGGGGTCAAAGAGTCCTCCCCACGCAGGGGGCTGCTCAGGTCATGCATTGGAGCAATATCCTAGAAACAAAACTTAGGGAAAAGCCATCCTTTTTTTTTTTTTGAGATAGAGCCTCAAGCTGTTGCCCTGGGTCGAGTGCCGTGGCATCACAGCTCACAGCACCCTCCAACTGCTGGGCTTAAGCAATTCTCTTGCTTCTCCCTCCCAAGCAGCTGGGACTACAGGCGCCTGCCACAACGCCTGGCTATGTTTTTGGTTGTAGTTGTCATTGTTGTTTAGCAGACCTGGGCTGGATTCAAAGTTCTGGTGTATGTGGCTGACGCCTTAGCCACGTGAGCTACAGGCGTGAGCCGAGAAGCCATCGTTTTCATGGCAAAGGACAGAACAAGTTAATGGGCACCAGGGAAGGAAGGATTTCAGAACTGAGAATTTGCTGATGAGGGGATAGAGAATTCCTTTAAGGAACGTAACTGTAGTATTAACGCCTGAAACTGAACTGTAGTAAGTATAGCAACATTTCACACTAAGAAGAATTATGGGACAACCTCCAGGGTCTGGCTGAGATTAGAAAGATTTTACGTCAAGTGGGACAAATCATACTGGTTGTACATTTTTGTAGTGACTCTCAGCCACTGCCGTGTAGCCATGCTATGTTTATTTGAGGCTGAGGATTGGATCTAATGAGTGATTAAGGTCATGGGAAAAAGGGAATTAATCTAATTTGTATCTTCAAAGTTGAATCCAGCAAGTAGCCTGGTATGGAGGCAAGTCAAGGCAGGAAGGGCTGAGACAAATGTGGTCCCAGGAGAAGATACTAGAAGAGGAAGCTTCTGGAGACACTGGTGAATAGAGAAACTTCATAATTTGAGATAATGAACCCATGGGACAAAGTCTAGAAAATGAGTTACCACATGGGATAATATATAGGAAAAACAAGTCTATTTCTAGAAGGTTTCTGCATCACTGAATTGCTATGAACCTGTGATAAGTTAGATTTTGAAAATGATAATGCAGCTTGAACTGAGCCCAACGATGCATAAAAAGGAGACCAGTCAAATAATGAAGAGCGGACAAAAGTAAGATTTAAAAAATGGTCTGATGTGAACTCAGTTGTACAACCAACCTATTTAAAACACAGACTGCCCAAAGAACAAGCTGTAGATTACAAAGACTACTGGACACTCAGTTCCTAACAAGCGAATCACATCATCAAACTCTGCCAAGAATCATATTACCGTCACGTATTTTGTGACAGCAAGGCAAACTAATTATGTTGGGGCTAGCCAAAATGTCACATAAGGGCTCTTTTCCATCTTCGTAGCGACCCTTGAGAGTATATACTCTTTATAAAACACAATGGATAGGCCAAATAAAGTTAGAGATATTACAAGAAAAATCTGGCAGGCAGCCACCTCAGCTTCAACTGATGTCCATAAAAACAGGCCGAGAAATGGTAGCGTGATGTCTGGTGTTTGAGGCCTAACAGCATGCAGCAAGTTTATGGCACGCATTAGACCCCAAACTTCAGTCTGGGGCACACAGCACAACTTCAGATCTGGTAGACAAAGGAAAATAGGAAAGCATGCCTTGTACTGTAATAAATACGACTCTTGCAGAAGACCATAAACAGGTGGTTTTGTGAAAAAAAAAATTACTGCTTTTAGATTTAAAAAAATCAAATGCGTCAGGCAGGTTTGCACACACACACACACACACAAAATAGAAGGCCAGGGCACACTTGGCTAATTACACCATTTTTTTATGAGGCTATGACTGACTATAATCTGGTAAAAATGAGTCCAACTGAAATAGCGAGGAGGAGGGTTTGGGAGGATTAGGTGAGGTTTTGGAGTGGGAAGCAAGTGAGAAAGAGGAAGAAAGCTTTCATTAAGCAGTTCACGTTCTGGTAGAGGGAGGGGGAAAAAGTATCCAGACTGATTTTATTTTCATTCAAAACAAGGTCGTATTTTGTACATTTTTGCCTTAAGGCCTTAGATATGTTTGTAACAACTACTCTGAAGTCTTTCTCTCCTAAGTACAGGCTCTGGGTCATCACAGGGAAGGTCTCCATTGACCGCTTCATTTTCTCTACCTAAGGGAAGATTTTCCTGCTTCTTTCATGTCTAGTAATTTTTTATTGTATAACAGACATTGTGATATCTCATCTATTCCCATGACAACTACTGAATTTTGTTCTACCAGGAAGTTCAATTCCAGGCTAATCATGCTGAGCTTGTGTAGGCCTAGATTTATACTTTCTTAGGGTGAATCTCTGGAAAACCCACAATGTTTTCCAAGTTTCTCTAACCTGTCAGTAGGTACCTCCAAACTCAGTCTCCCCTAAGGATCTTACAGGAATTTGGCTTTAGGTGTTTTTGCAGTGGCTCTAGCACCTTCCATATACTGACAGCAAGGTCCTTACTACTTCTGTTTTTTGGGGGTTTTTTTTGTCACCCTCGGTAGAGTGCTGTGGCATCACAGCTCACAGCAAACTCCAACTCCTGGGCTTACGTGATTCTCTTGCCTCAGCCTCTTGAGCAGCTGGACTACAGGCGCCTGCCACAAGGCCCGGCTATTTTTTTTGTTCCAGGGGCAGGTTTGAACCCGCCATTTTCGGTATATGGGGCCGGCACCCTACCCACTGAGCCACAGGCACCGCCCAAAGTCCTTACTTCTAATCTGAAGTCTTTCTGCTATCTCTGTTGGATAACTAAGGTGTTTCTACACTGGGTGGGATGGAATGCAGAAAATGGCACGTCTGTTCCATTCTGATGCCTGTGGATGAAACTTTTTGATAAAATTCAGTCTTACCCTAGACGCGTGTAGCCCACCCTCAGCAACGGACTCATGGAGGGCTCTCAAACAGACTCCTATGAAGTCTGCAAAGCTCCCTCATCTCTGGGTAAGCCCCCCACTCCTCCGCACACATATACACAGAGATTCCAGCAGCTTTAGTTGTCCCAGCTCTAACCTCAACCTCTTAGGTTCAGTGGGACGGCTGTGCTCTGCTTGGCTTCAGCACCCTCCATTGCAGTGAAGACATTGTTACCAGACAGTGACAGCCAGCTGATCACAGGGGTCACCTTTTAAGCTTCCTGTCCCTCAGGGATCACAGCCTTGCACTGCCCATCATCTAGAGCAGTGGTTCTCAACCTTCCTGATGCCGCGACCCTTTAATACAGTTTCTCATGTTGTGGTGACCCCCACCCACAAAATTATTTTCGTTGCTACTTCATAACTGTAATTTTGCTACTGTTATGAATCATAATGTAAATATCTGATATACAGGAGACCCCTAAAGGGGTCGCCACCCAGAGGTTGAGAACCGCTGGTCTAGAGCTGAAAATCATGATCCTACACATCTGTCTAGCTGTTTATGGCAGGAAACCTAGCGAAGGCCATGATTTAGTATATTTTTATACTGCATGTCATATGAATGCTGAATAAAAGTTGTACAACATTCCATTTTCATCATGTAGCTCTCTCAATGCACATAGCCAGTAGAGGCTCCTGGTTTCTCACAAAAGTATCCCGATAGTTCTTAGAATCATCCAATCATCCACACACTTACACCCTCATAAACCTACTCATTCAATCAATAAATCTATGTTGAGGGTCTACCATGTTTTAGACACCATTCTGGGTGCAGAGACAGGACTCAAACCCACGCAGTCTCACTTTTGCTCCTCTGCTCTTAACCACTACATTGTTCTATTTCTCAAAGACAAGAAAGAAAAACAAGGGACATGTCGGAAAAAACAGTGATAGTTTCTGAGCAATAAATAAATACTGTATTTTTATGAGAGGCCAGCTTGGTATCTGAGCTGGTTATGAGAAGTAGATGGATCACCATGTTAAAACGAGACACAAGAGAAAAAGTTTATTGAGTTATCCTAATAGAGCAAAATTTTCCCAGTTGATTGTGAGAAAAATGAGAGTTCTGTGTTTCAAATCAGATGAAGAATAAAGGCTTCAAGGTTCAGTAGTGGAGTTGAGGAAGTGACTTACTCAACACTAGTGCGGAACTCTTCTGTGATCAGGTAACTTAAAAACAACAACAACAAAATCCTCTGGGATTAGGTAGATATGACAATTACATAATCCTCCTGGAAACTTACAATGCACATCGGCATAGCAGAGGATCTGATAAATCCTGTAGTAAAGAAATCTATTTTATTTAACTCAGTATTTCTCAAATTCAGTGACCCCAGTACCCCACCGGAGTATCCTAAGGTGAACACCGCGCGCGCGCGTGTGTGTGTGTGTGTGTGTGTGTGTGTGTGTGTGTTGTGGGGGGAGGGACTGGTGAATATGACTTGAAATTCCTGTTCTGTGATAAACATTTTAGAATTTGTTGTTTAATTTTAACAGAAAACATTAAGTTAAATAAAAACCAGTTTTAGAGGAGGCCAAACCACAAGTACTGTATTAAGCAGTGCAAGGAGTGTCAACAAGAGAATTTGAGTAGAGCTACAGCTTAGTTACAGCTATAATAGAATATTACATTTTTGCCAGGCATGATACATTTTAAGAGATGCTGAGGTGGGAGGACTGCTTGAGGCCAGGAGTTTTAGATCAGCCTGGGCAATACAGTGAGAAATTTCAAAAAAAAAAAAGAAAATATTATACTTTTATTAAGTAGTACAAGAAAAAGATCAAAATAGCAAATTGTAAATAGCCATGATAATTCTTTATTTCTTATACCAAATGCTATATATTTCCACATTAAAGTTAATTTGGAAACTCCAATCTATCTTATTTTAATAAAAACACATTTTACAGAGAATACAATTAACAGCCTAGCCACGTTCTTTATCATGTCTTTAAGTTTTGTCGGTTATCCACTTCTTGCAAGTCACACGTTATTTATAAGCAACCTAGTTACTCAAGACAGTTACCTGAACTACTCAGAGAATAAGCTGGAGTGAACCCCCTGAGGGTCTTCAGTGCTCTTCAGTAGCCATTTTATCTAGAGTCACCTGACGTTACCCTGAAGCTCACCTGCCCCCCCACCTCCACTGGGGTGTCCATTGGTGGAGGATAATTGCCTGTGTGCTCACTGGACCCTGCTCTTTCTTTCTTATTGACTGGAGATGCTAAGTTTTCCCTGCCTACTTTCTATAGCAGAGGCCTCCCATGCTAGGATTTGCCTTGCACATTCAACCAACCCAGTGGTAGTAATATATCACATAGGAATTACTGGTCACAGTTTTCGAAGTGTTTTTAGCTTCTGCTGTCTCCTACTATTTCATCTTATTAGGTTGCTAACCTCCAATTATCTAGGGCATGGCAATTACTCTGTATTATTTTAGGTCATATGTCCTCAGCTGTCCTGTCTTATTTTTATAATATTAGAGGGTGTCACAAATTCTCCTCTTAACTTTTTAAAATTCTCTAATACTTAACTCGTAACACTCTGATATCCCAACAAGTTGAGTGATGCAGTGGTTAGATTCTGGAGCCTAATGCCTTGCTGTGCACTATTGGCTGCCTCTTCCACTCGGATTTTCTCACAAGTAGACAGTGGGGTTTTCCAGATACTATATGAGACACCCACTGCAGCAGGATGAATGTAAAAATCCCAACTCCTGTAATCCTATAAGTCTGGGAGGCCGAGATGGATGGTCTGCCTGAGCTCACGAGTTCAAGACCAAACTGAGGCAGAACGAGACCCCCGCCTCTAAAAATAGCTGGGTGTTATGGCGGGTACCTGCAGTCCCAGCTACTCGGGAGGTTGTGGCAAGAGAATCACTTGAGCCCAAAAATTTGAAGTTGCTGTGAGCTGCGACGCCATGGCAATCTACCTAGGGCAACAAAGTAAGACTCTGCCTCAAAAAAAAAAAAAAAAAGCAGATTTAAGAGACAAAATATCCAGGTGCCTGTGATGTTTTCAGCTAGACACTGGAATATATGAACCAGCTACAAAGGACATGTTTGGTCCACCTGGGAAACCTGAATATGATCTGGGTATCAGATAAGAATCAAATGTACTTAAATG